>JAQIXO010001468.1:0-12287 GCA_034700305.1 Protaphorura armata | reverse complement strand
CGATTTGGAAGAGAGGATGGGTTTTTCTTGTTTTTTTCCTTATCCCCCCAAGACTTGCACGACCGAGTACCCGAAAACTTGATTCGATCTTTGGTCATGTCAAATAAATTCTATCTATCTAAAGATATATAACACATCGACTTAATTGAATTTGTAAAATACTGTTCTTTTATATTTCTAAACTTTATAATTTAACCTAAAATAATAGAAACTTAAAATAATTTTAATAATTGTCATTAACACAAATTGTTTTATTATGTACGGAGATTCTCATATCGGTCCTACTCTTGTTGCTATGGAGTGATTACGATGTGCTAGTAGAGCTTGTTGGAAATTGTGCGGGAAATGCTACACGTAGTATATTATATTGCATGCCGGTATTTTCCAAAATTAAAATCGAATAGACATTTTGTAGTGACCTACTTGGGGATGTATGTATGTAGTGCAATTTTAGAAATTATTACTCGTTCCAAAATTAGCTGTAATATTTATAATGGTCGGCACAGGTAATCAGAAACAGTTATCAGTACAGTAATTACTCATTTGAGAAGAAATTGATTGATACTCTTCAAATTTTTGAACAGAAGTCAGTGAGGCCGAGGATTCTCACTGGATTGCTTTTCTACTTTTCGCCCATTCGGTTGTTGTAACAAATGTAGAAATGTTTTGCGGTGAGCTGGGATTAAATCCTGTGCAAATTATAATAATTAGCCAGACATGCAAAGACGATAAATCTGGAAATTACGGATTTATTAAATTGGGGTTAATTCGTTGGATAGAGAAGTCTCCCTCCTCTGCTACGTTTGATCGGTTACTCGAAATATTGGAGCATCTTCAATTTAATGATGCTGCAGGTAATTTATTCGAAATACATTCCTTGCTTAACTTATTAATCCTGTCCACGATTGTTGACCTTCACTTTGAACTAACTTAAAATTGGCAAACAATATGTCTTTTTGTCAAACCTGAACTACTTTTGTGAGGTCCTTTACCTCCCGAGTTTTCAACCAATCTGTCATGGGAGAGTTTGAACATGCCAGTCAAACCCCCCGTGTTCATTATGAGTTAGCAAATTCAAAACGGTAAAGATTATTGCGATGAATCCTTCACAGAAGTTTTTCAACAGGGCATGGGCTACGACACATCTAAATATTAAACAATTATGACCGTGGTTCTTATCCCCGTGCCCTTTCTGTAGAATCCTTCTTCCAGACTGAGTAGCAATATCAAAAATTTCAGTAGTGCACTGTCCCCCAGTAACTGAAAGAGCAGCTATCTCCGCTCCGAGACACATGAGCATAGATTTCTTTTCTTATCATTTTTTCATTACTAATATTAATAATTTTGATTCTTTTTACGATAGCAAGTATTAGACGGGAATTGGATCGTCGGAACATGATTACAATGGAACAGATCGACGTCCAAAGTACGAGCCGTGCAACATTTAGCCCAATCTTTGATATACCTGGAATAAATAAACGATTCCACATCCGGTCTTTGTCCGAAAAGTTCCAGAATTTACACGAATCAATTATTAAGCAATGTGAGGGTCGTAGTGCGGATTTGACAGCTTTAATTGGAATAGCGGGATGCGCAAAAACATCATTGGCTGTGGAATACGGAACATTCTTCCAAACTACATTCCTATCGTCAAACGTCATTTGGATAAACGGTAGCAAATCCACATGTTTAAACAATTCATTTTATCGTCTGGCCCTCGACTTAGGTATTAAGACGCGAGAGAAGAACATGTCAAGAGACAGGAAGTTTATTCTGAGGAACGAAATATACAGGCGTTTAAATATGATTCCAAATACTTTAATCGTCATTGACAATGTAGACGATTATGATCAAATAAGTAGCTACATTCCAGAGGGGGTACACCGAAATAGTCCATTCATTCTATTAACAAGTAGACACAGACTATATAATGATAGGGTTGATTCAATTGATGCGGGATTCACGGAGGAAGAATCAGTCGAGTACTTGAAGGATTATCTATATGACAGAACTAAGCAAAAAATAGATATAGACCTTAAACCTTTAGCTATTAATTTGAACTTTGTAGCATTAGCAATTCGACAGGCTGGAGCTTATATTGCTTATGGGACTTCTTATAACCCGAATATTGCAGATGTTATTGCAAAATACATGTTAGATTTTAAAACATGTCCGTACGCCCTGCTAACATATGAACACTGGGGCTTGACGGGTGATGTCTATGTGATGACTATATATTCTATTTGGGAGAAAACATTTCAGAAAATCAAAAATTTAAACCCCTTAGCCTGGTTACTTTTAAAATTAATTTCATATTTTAAAACAACTGACATACCAGTTGAACTCTTTCAATTTATAAGTATTCAGCCTTGGAAACAAGTAAAGACATTCCGTCATACAGTTTCTAAAATAATGACTACCCAATATAGAAAGAATGAAAATATAAGAGAATCCGAAATTATGAATGCACTACTATTGTTAGTTGATTATCCATCATTTTCTGATCATGGGATCGTGACGTTGTATTTTAAAAAAAGGTCCGATTTCAAGAGTCTGTACTGGAAATTAAATTTCAAAGTATTAAATAATGCCAATTTTCTTGATGAGGCCAAGGAACGACTTGGTATATTTTTGAACGACAAAAGTAAATCTTTCCTTAAATATGAAATTTTGAAATTGGACTTGAAGAAATTAGCACTTATGAATAGTGCGTTGTCTCATGTCACTAGACGAGAGGAATTGTCAAGAATATGTAATTTATACAATGACGGAGTCGTTGAGAGGAAAGATTTATTTAAGAGAATGATGGATGAGTCTGGTGTAGGTCTGGAGTCGATTAATCCGGATTTACTGATAAGGAAAATTAAACGTAAAGATTCAGACTTAATGATCTCTGAAGTCTTTTCGGAATTGACCGATTTCGAATTGGCGGAGAAGATTCATTCTTTTTTTGAACCAAAATTTAGAGCCACCAGAGTAGAAACTATAGGCTTGAATGAATATTTAAAAGACTTGCCGAAGATTGATGACTCTTGTCATGAATTTTACGAGTCAGACTTATCTTTAGAAGAAATCTGTGTTGCTATTGAGAAATTACAAAATGGGACATGTCCTGGGTTAGATGGATTGACATCAGAACTTTTCAAACTTTTCAAGAATGAGTTCTCTCAGATTTTGCTTTGGCTGTGGGAGGAGTCACTTGCTAAGGGACTCCTTCCTAAGTCGATGCGATCGGGAGTTGTAACGTTAATTTATAAAAAAGGGGACCCAAAAAATCTCAAAAATTGGAGACCCATTACAATGAGCAACACAGATTTTAAGGTTTTAGCAATAGCAGTAAAAAATAGACTTTCGACTCATCTGTGTGAAATCATTGGCCCATATCAAACCTGTAACGTTAAGGGACGGTCAATTTTTGACAATTTATCATTTTTGAGAGACAATTTATCTGACAATGTTAATGGGGCCCTCCAAAATCTGGATCAGGAAGAGGCATTTAATAATGTGAGCCATGATTATTTATATTCTGTACTGGAGGCATTTAATTTTCCACCGAAGTTCAGAAATTATGTCAAAGTTTTATATACGAACATATTTGTCCACATTTCCTGGGGTTCTTAAAAACTTGTCCGATTCCTTTCCAAAAAGGAGTAAAACAAGGGGATCCAATGGCCTCAATTCTATTTATTTTGTCTATTGAACCCTTTTTGTTAAAAATGTCTAAGGGAATGAGAGGTGTTGCTCCCAGTCCATTCTTGGAGTCCCCCAACTCAAACTTAAGTTGCTACGCTGATGATACGGTGCCGATTATTTCACATACTGACCAATTTAATCTAGTCAAAGAGGAATACTCAGAGTATGGAAAATTCTCTGGAGGAAAATTGAATAATGGTAAATGTGAAGTCTATCCCTTTGGCCAGTGGCGGAATTTAAGTCTTCCGACCGGTTTCCGTATATGCACGGTACCAAGATTTTGGGGATATATTTCGGTAGAAATAGTGAATCTTTGAATTGGGACAGTATCCTTTCAAAGTTTTCTAAGAAACTAGAATTTTACAGGTCAAAGTCAAATGCTTATACACTTTTCTCTAGGGCTAGGATATTAAATACATTCCTCTTGCCAATTTGTTGGTATGTTCTGAAAGTTTTTGACCCTCCAGAGAGTTTCTTAAATAAAATTGAGAAATTGTGTTTAGACTACTTGTGGAGCGGTAGAAAACACTGGGTCAGGAAGAGTTGGGTATTCCTGCCGTGTGAGAATGGTGGGGTTGGGGTCAGAAACCCCAGAATTCAATTAATTGTTTTTCTTAAATTTTCTAAAATTTTCTTAAATTTTCTCTAATTTTCTTAAATTGCTTGGGAAAAGTGCAAAGTCTATCTTATATGGTTCAAATGTGGGTGATGAATTTTACATTAACTCGAATATGCTTTGTAGTTCAATTGGTTTAACATTTATTTGCATGCCGGAAAGAGAGATTGGGAATATATCAATCACGAATCGTGTTGTTTTTGCGGGTTGTAATTTTAGAGTTATGATTAGTTTGGGATTTGACAAAATTAATTCCGTTCAGATCGAGAATCCCGATTTAATAGCTCCGAGACGGAGGAAATTAGAAAGTGAGATTCTCCTTATGAATGGAATGCTTGATAATTACAAGAGTGGTCTGCAGTGGTCTGATGACATTGTTTTGGGTGCTTTTGACCCGTTACTTAACAAACGGGTCAAGTTTTCAATTGATAATGTTTACTATTTGTCCTATTTTGGAGTTTTTCCCATTTCTGGGTTCAATGGATCCGAAATGAAAAAATTGAATTCTAAGAAATGGGAAAGACATAAAGTGCCAATTTGACAAATGCCGAATTGGACACTGTGTTTCGATTTTGGCATGATGCTTTGTTGACACATCGGATTGCGAACGCCATGGGACTTATTACAGATGGTAAATGCTTGTATTGTGGTGCAAAGTTTCCAAATAACAGACATCTAGTCCATTGTGAGTCAACAGACTCGTTCTGGTCGACTGTTTGGTCAATTTTGACTAAAATTGAATTCACTCCTAAGGAGAAATCCAGAGTGTACGGGTACCATGGGAAACCTATGGTTAATGTGTTCATTTTTCTAGCAGTTTTTCAAGCGTTTCTTGTATAATGTAAATTCTGGCAAATCAGAATATGATTTAATGAAAGTTTACAAGTAGGCCTTGTATGAGAAAATTTATTTGCAATATATTGCCATGAAACATGAAGGCCAAATTCCAAAATTCATGAAATTTTGGAATTCGGGCCTTGGAATTTTTTGTATTGATGATGGGAAGATTGATATCCGGATTTAATGTTAAAATGCCCACGTATAAGAATATTCTTTCTTTTGCTCTGTATACACGCATTAAAAACCTGTTGAGTGTACACATGCTTCCACCGTACAACCGAACATACACTTACATCACCCAAAGAAAACCTAAGCTCTCATCCAGAAAATAAAACACCAGTTTGTAAACGTGTACTGTGCATTATAATGGAGGGGGCGGATTTCCTTGCCACCCAGCAAATCTGCGAAGCGGCGAGATGGGCGCGCTCGGCGCGTTTCTCTTACACCCAACCGCCCCCGCACCAACCCTCCACACCCACGCCAAGTGTTACGCACGCGATCAACACTCGATAAGACACATGATATGCAATCGGATGGATATCCTACACGGCATAGTTTGAACTCTTCGCCAGCTGCCCACTCTACACGGCACATAAGGCACTAGTTCGGTGTTCGGAGAATTCTCATTCTCTGCCATTATATATATACACCCGAATTTTACTTTCTCCTCTACAACGAATATTACTTTCTCTCATTCTAAGGGTCGATTACTTGTTTATTTTATACACGGAAATGAAGTTTAGTCCTCTCGTTCATTAATAAGTAATTTCAACACACACTACTACTGCACAGATAAATACAATCTACAGTGCCCGACATTCAGCACGATACATTGTCCACAGACCAACGACTGACCCACTTGGGTCACAAGGGTTCCGTGGGGTCGTGCCGACGGACGAACCTTGTCACCTATCCTTGCTGTAAAATATTGATAAGAGCTGGGATAAAATAGGGATACATGAGAATAAAACAGGGTTAACAACAGCACTTTGACAGTTTCATGCGCCACAATTATGCAACAATGAACACATTGAGCGACGTCACATGTTCTCTCAGAGCAATGACCGGCCCACCTCCAGAAATTTTCCTTTGTTATATCCATATTTTATCCTAATGTTAAAAGTGCTATTTTATCTTATATCTTCTGGTTTTTAAAAATTGAAGAGCATACTAGACTCCATGAAACCTGACAGTTCATTCCTACATTCAATTTTTTTTATCCCGAATCATGACTCATTTTCTGACTTGAAACGATTTGATAAATAATAGATAAAACATTTTCATCAGATTTTGTCATGGCTGGGGAAGCTCCGGTTTATGAAAATGACTCGGACGTACCTCCGAGTTACTGGAATTGGTTACACCAAGCTCGAATTATGTAGTTTGGATGGCAAAGTCGGACAGGAGGCCCTCAAATTGGCCGAAGAATGGGGCTCACTTGTTCTGAACGAACAACAGGGCTCTTTCAGAGCCCCGTCCAATCCAAAGTCCGCACCACTCGTCGTAAGACAAGTAAGAACTTGACCTACATTTTTGTAACTCTATTTAATTTAACATATATGGAAATAATAGTGTTGACTGAATTGTGGCGGCTCAGCAACTCAGCGACTCATCTTCTCAGCGACTCAGCGACAGCATCGGAATGCGACTCTAACATTCCCGACACCCAGCCTTGTTTTGAAACATTAATAATAATTTAATAATGATTTTTTCATTGATTTTTTTAGGACAACTGCCGTGACAGTTTTGTGTCTGTCCAGCCCGCTCCGGTCCAATTTATTGCAGCTGTAAATGGTCGTTCACGCCCGATCGCGGCAAGGGTGAGTCATTTATTTTATTTAACGGCATTTATTTTAAAAAATAAACTCTATTTTTTATTAATAATTGATAAGTATAGATTATTTTTTCCATTTTTACGTGCAAAGATTGCAGATATTCCAACACCGAACTACACCGACTGGAATTTAGATCCAGAGGAAGAGCTATTTTGCCCTGACGAATTAGCAGTCAAAAGTCCAACGAAGGTCGAGGAGGCGGTGGAATATTCCGAAGAGTGGTGCTGGATGACTTGGAGGTAAGCACTTTGTCAATACGTAAATCCCAAAATGTTTAAATCAATGTAGACTTTCAGTTCTGAACTGCTGACTGTTGAAATCAGCTAAAATTCTTTGGGCTTCTTGGTGACCCGTTTCCAGAAATTCATCAAACTTCTCGCAGTTTATGGGGTTCTGTGCTGGTAACCACGTAAATTGCTGTTCTCTAAATAATACAAAATAATATATGTTCTCTATAACTCTGTTCAATATAGCTAAACAATAGCATGTTTTTTATGATTCAATTCGCCAAGATTCACCATCCCAAGCCGGCAGCCTGATGGAGGGAGAACTACAACACACACCTCGCACATCCAGAACGCAGAAGTTCTACTGATAGTACGTACTTATCAACTTCCGGCACAGACAGTGATACAAGTGACTGCCTTTTCTCCGCAACCAAAAAGCCCAGCGACGGTCATCTAGTATTGAGTCCAACATCACGTCTCGCACCCACATACAGATACCCGGTCGTGTCTACAATTCGGTGCGGTCTGACGGGTTGGAGGTCGGTTTTTTTGTATATAATAAAATTGTTTTACAGCCAGATTAGTTTTTTTTAAAAGGAAATATTTAATAAAAAATTGAAATTATTAAAGTATTTTCTAAAAGGAAAAATCAGGATTTAAGAAGACACATGCAAAATTTTAGTATTTAAAAACAGCTAAGTGTACACACAAAACTTAATATATTTTTTTCTGAACTCTCTGTTTAGGTGCAGGATGTTGTGAAGAGGAATGCTGGCGCCCTTATGCCAGTCGTCGGTTCGCCGACCAGAAGTTCGTCTTCGGAGGGAGGAAGTCAAGTGTGAAATACATCTTGAACATTTTTGTCATTTTGGAAACCTGGCAACAATATAAAAGGAAATATGAAAATAAAACAATGCGGATTGATAATATTACAGTAAAGTGTGCATCAATATATTGCATGGAGTTTGAATTTCGTTTCGAATTCCAATTATATGTTAGTGGCTAGATCTTATAATTGTTTCCACAAGTTGGTACGTGAATTTTTCTGCATAACTCACGGCATGAACATATGCGTCCCAATCTTGCCTCTCCTCCCCGAATTTCAAGCACAGAAATTCATCACTTTTCTTTCAAATACAAATTATTTAAATATTCTTTTTGTCCGTGATTTTTATTATGTAAATGTGTATGAGTATATCTGTAGCTTTGTGATTTCTTTCCCTTCCTTAAGATTGCTTGATGTAGTAAAATTGTCTGGTTGCAATTCTACTTCGAGCAGTATCGTGGCTAAATGTCAAATACTCTAAGAACATAGACAGCTGTATTGGTCCGTTACTTATGTGTGAAGTTGGCCCACCTTATAGAAACTCCTTACCTAATCAGCAACCCATGCACGAAATAAAAAATTACAATCCAATGTAGTTCGTAACACTTCGCTGTTTACGCATCACTAAACGTAAAACAATCGAACAAATTTTGATGGTAAGAATTGCAGAGCTAAACCTTTTAACACGATTAGTTTACTTGGATGACGTTTCTAACTCTATTTCAGCGTGCAGGTTTTGAATTGAAAAGATTGAAATTTTTGCAAAGAACATAAAAATAGAAATTCCCTCTCCGACCCAGACTCGCCGGGTCTAGCAGGTCAAACATTTTGTGAGTTTCAAAGTTGAGTTATGTATTAAAAAAGAGTGAGTGGAATTCGTTGTACTTACTTTACTAAAGTATATGTACAGAGTAACTGAGCTAATGCCACATATCTTTGAAATGGATGTCACCAGTACTAGTGTGGTGAAAAGAAAGAATGGATTTCTTTTGCTTTCATTTCCTGAATTCAAAATCCTATAACAACAATCTTTTCAAAATACTTGGAACGTAAAATTTGCTACTAGTTTGTCCTTAAATGGGAAGTGTGTTATTCCTGGTAAGAAAATATTGTAGACTTCACTCACGTTACTTATTATTTGCATGACTGGACAGTGTCAGTACTCTCCAGTAGTTTACTTTGTAAAATCTTTTGAAAATCAAATTATGTAAAGTAGGAAAGAGCGGTGAATTACAAAGTTTTCCGACCACTTCGTTCGTATCCTTTAATGATATTATACAAATTCCCTCCATTTACATTACAGTGAACAAATTCTAGTCAAAATTATATATGTACAATCGTCATTCTTACTTAGAAATGTTTCATATTTTTACGATTACACAAGTAAATTCGATGATACAAAAACCTGCTCTAAGATTGAAAACGAAATAGAAAATACAAGGATCTGTAGATAATTTTACCATGAAAGCAAATATATTTCTTAACGTTTGCAAGGTATTTAGTCAGGTAGCGTGATTGTAAACTTTACATAAATAATTTGTAATTTAATCTGTTAAATTGTTTGTCGCAAAATAGTCACTCGTTAAAATTATTATAAAAATGTCAAAAAATTCAAATAATAAGTAAATTCAAAAATTTTCAAAAACGTATTAGATGAATGGATTAGAAACATCTAGATCAGCTTCGAAGTCTATGGGTGCATCATCGTCACCAAACAAATACTAGTTCAATCCCCCATCTCCAAAGAACAAATTGTTCAGTCCTCCATCTCCAAATAATAGATCTAAACTCCTGAATGAGTCCATCATTTCATCCAGGAGTGAGTTATCTAGTTGATTACTGAATCAATTATAAAATAAATGATGTTAAATAAATAGCTGATGATAAATAAATAAATAAAATATTATAAATATAATGATATATATATATATATATATATATAATACGAAAAAGCTATTTACCGACACTCTCCCCCACAGAAGACAATAGTTTTCCGTTTCATCGTACTCAGATCGTTGTCGCTGAAGATAAAGTTGAACAGAAAGCTTCCTGCCGACTGTTGGGGCTGGGATGGCGTTTCTTCTTCATTATCACATCTACAAGAATAATAAATATAATTATATGAATATAAATATAAATAAATAAATGTGTAATACCATTGAAATACTTCCTGCATCTCTTCGTGTTCTTGGTTCATATTCTGAAGGCTATACTCGAACTCACTTTTCGTGGGTTGAGAGCCCGAAGACCGTCTTCGTGGTGAATTGCATGGAGACGAATTCCACCCACTAATCCTGAAACAGTCGTCAGTTACGGGTGGTAGGGGTGTCAGTTGAGTGCCTGGTGATGATGATGGTGGTAGGGGTGTTGGCACAATGCGTGCTGAAGGGGCCAACTGTCTCAACTGTCCTAATGTAGGTTTAACTTTAAAATTTACTTTAATTTTCAGAAGGCTATCTGTAGCCTTTTTATTTGTAATTTTCAGAGGGGCCATTATTTAGCGTTTGTCAATTCTAATGAAACCAGTATGAGGAAGTGTATAAAGGGAATGATAACTACTTGAGAATTGTCCTCATTTTATATGTACATTTCATTCTTAATCTATATTTTTAATTTTAATTTTTTAACTCTGTTCGCATGAATTCTGTAACAGGTGTTCAATTAGAAGAGATTTCTCAGAGAACCCTTCCCGTCTTGACGGCTTCCTTTGAGGGGCTCACTCTTGGATTGGTACATAACATTATATACGTACCAATTCATTTTATATGCTTATCGATGGTTTATAGCTTCTCACCCGGGCTAACATTCCTAGAATACTTAGAAGGACGCTCGTCGGGTAATGCACGTTTCTGTTTGTAAAATCTTTTTCGAATTAAAAAACCCCCTAAGAAATTTAAAAGGTCTCCGACCCACACATTCCTACACTCTAATAGTACTTGAATTGAATTTCATGTCAGGTGTTGGTTTCAAGTCTGGTGTTGGATTCATGTCAGGTGTTGTATTCATTAGTTTTCTCAGAAGGAATTTCTTTTCCCAAATAAAAAAATTGAAGGGTTATTACGTTATATTTGAGGCACGTTCCTCTCGTTCGCCATGCTAAACAATGCTATGGCCCCTACCCCATGCAATATTTTATTTTTAGAATGTATTAGCGTTCAGCTATAATTAGAAAGACCCTTTATACCCTTCCGACTAACCGATTCCCATGCTCGTAATGGGTTCTCAAGTGGTCCCTATATTTAACTGTGGTCGTTGAAACATTTCGTAATTAGTTACTTCACTAATTCAATTAATATTATTCAACGATAATCTTGAAAACAAGATTGGGCGTTAGTATTATTTTATGATGCCTACAAGATAATGTCAAACAAGACCGCTATATAGTATGTATGATGAATGTACCACATGCAACTTATTGCACATTCATGTAATTGATTATTGATTCGTGTTGAATTGAACGAATAATGAATGGCTAAATCAGATGCATGAGTACTAATCATTTAACTCCCAACTTCCCAGTAATATCATTAATAGGTCCAATGTAACCGGGACCAGCTCGTGGGTACAGAATTCCGTGAATTCCACTTACACGAAACTAAAAAGAGAGTACGCAACACACTCCACCAGAATATAAAAGGTATAAAAGGCCTCTGATACAGACTACACACACATTCGTCCTTCTCATCTCAAAGGATTCTATAAACAAATTTTATGTCCCTCAAAAGCCTTTTAAAAATTCCATTTATTATTTTTACAAATATTTCAAAAACACAATTTCAAAAAAAACAAGCCATACTTCGAAAACTACACAATCAATTTCAAAAGCAATGGCGACGCATCCGATGTACATACTAAGTGTTCTACTAGTTTTGGCGTTTTTGTCACCCATTCCCTCAGCAATTACAGAACAAGTACATTCCGAACAAAATGTAAAAGTCAGCAGTGGCGTGTGGGTTACCCGGACGGAAAATATTTTTTACACTGACACTAAACAATTAGTGTTCCAAATTCAAGACGCTTCAAAGCAGATCTTTGCGCCCAAGTTAAAGTATGTCGCTAGATCAAGAGAATCGGGCAAACATAGTTCGAATACGAAACCCGTCCTTCAGAAAATGAAGGACTGTTGGATACTCTTTGTTGGATACTCTTTGTGTTCACGTGCACGTGCACACTGCAAGCCGCCTTGTCCTAAGCGAGACAGTTCCCGTAAGAACACTTAAGTTAAGCGAAGGATGACAGTGAGTTGCTTG
>JAQIXO010001467.1:0-12290 GCA_034700305.1 Protaphorura armata | reverse complement strand
GGAAATGCATTTCTCAGATCTAAAATTTTGCACAACACCATTATTTTGGATGGTCTTCAAGGTAGTATCGGTGGCGATACTCAACTCGACCAACAGTTGGTACCGTTCCCTTGTGAGTAACCTTAATCGCAAAAGGACCGTTTTCGTTTTATTATTCAGGAAATCATTTTTTGGGAGAAGGTTCGTCTAACATTATGCCAGATGCCATGAATAACGACCACAATATGGTGACAAGGGTGTCACGCACTAACGAGGGGAGGCCGGAGCCTGGTACACACCGATTTCGTCCAAATATTTTTTCTGGAGAGGTCTTCGCATTTCATTTGACACGTGTTTTTTTATTTTTCATGACGGACATCCGGGAGGTATTTTTTTTTATTTTTTCGAATTTTCAAAATTGAAAATCCTTATGGCGTATAACATGTGTTTTTCGAGTCAACCAAAGAGGGGACTCTTCTTACTTCTTACTTTCATGTCGTCGTTCGGATTTTCTGAAAAAGTAAGAAGAGTCCCCTCTTTCGTTGACTCGAAAAACACATGTTATAATGCATAAGGATTTTCGATTTTGAAAATTTGAAAAAGTTAAAAAAAAATACCTCCCGGATGTCCGTCATGAAAAATAAAAAAACACGTGTCTAATGAAATCCGAAGACCTCTCCAGAAAAAAAATTTGGACAAAATCGGTGTGTACCAGGCTCCGGCCTCCCCTCGTTAGTTGGGTAACTTGTTTGTTCTACGGTTTGCTTTACCCTTCCATGAGTTCTTGTATCACATTTTGGATTCAACAACTTAGGTAAAAATCGCAAACTGCTTACCTCGTTACATTCGATAACCATATTTTAATGCAGAGCAGAAATTTCATTCAATTGAAATTTTTGCAATTGACTGAAGAAAATTATACGTGGCTTTATTTTAAAACAGAACCGAGAGAACGTATGATCTCGTTTTCATTACAAAAGTTGATAAATGCCGTCAAATCCAAGCAACGTATCGGGAGATGCAAATTCTGATGAACCAATTCAATGAATTGATGTCTTTTATGCAAGCTTGTTTCAATGCATCTGCATTTATTAATCAAGTGGCTGTGAATTATGCCACAATTGCTCTTTTCTCAGAAATGAATTTTGGAAGTTGGATAGCATGTCCAGTCCTTGCAATCGCGGGTGCGAATACACTCTCTGAAAGTCAGAAACACTTGGGGAGAGTTTATGAAACCTCCAAATATGTTGTTCACTATTCATGGCACAATGTCATCTTGAAGGATCGTAAGGAACAGAGAATTTTTAATCGAGTGAAGATGTCATGTCCAACACTGAGAGCCATGCAAGGACCATTCTATTATTTCAATGGAAAGAGTGCACAGGAGTACATTTACTCTCTCTTAGAAAAATCGGTTACATTGATTTTATGGCAATAAAATAATACTTTGGGTTTTTATCTGACATTGAACATTTCCTCGATTGCTCACCTAAACAATTTATCCGTAGTAATGTTATCAGAATTGAATTTTTAAAACGTTAAACTCGCGTTGGTCTAAAAATAAGAAGCCATTATCTCACAAAAAAAAACTTAATGACCGGGTAATGGATGATTGGCAGATGTCAATGTGAATAAAATTGAATTCATAATTATGCCGTACAATTCTTGCATGTGACACAAAGCTCCATGATAATATTAAATATTTATTTTAACGTTTATTTTGTACATAACCAATTTAGGCACTATGTACAACTTCCGCTAAACGGTAATACTGATCTGTAAATAATTGTGATAGAGCGGTTTCGCAGGATACGAAGATATGAGGGGACGTTTGGATTACACTTGGAAATTGATTGATAGAGTTTGCCTATTCATCCAAATATGTTGCATTGCTTTGCTGGTCCCACTTCTCATGTCTACCTCTTCTTGGTGTATCCAATTCATAAATTATTATTTGTCCAAATTCTACCAACGGAATGGCAGAATGTGTTTCTTGTCAAAATCGGATTAGTTCGGACTTATTTCGGAGTTCGGACCAGTTCACTCTTTCCACACTCATTACAATTTTGATTACTGCTTTGAAAGATTATTAGAATTGTTACACTGACTAATGGTAAAGTATAATTACCTTTTAAATAAGGATTTGGCCTTTGAATTTTTGAAATTATGTTAGTCTTGCAAATTCTCCAAACTTAAATTGTCGATTATAGTGCCATGTTTTCAATCGTGATGAAACTTTAGCTGACAATTAACTGTAATTACCGTTTAGTCATATTCGAGTCCACTTGCTAAATTACATAGCAATTCGACTCCATATTTCTGCAGTTACACAGTTGTATTCCAAGTTTCTAAATATCCAAAACAACACACATCCTACCTTCGTTACCGAATTTCCAATCTGTAAACTATGTCTAATTAGACAATAGTCATTACGTAGCCCATGACCTAATAGATTGGCTACTCTGTAAGTGAAGAGCTGGCTGTGAATAATGTTCAAACATTTCTGACATCGGACAAATGCCCAACTTACGATTCGTCACCGAATGGGAGAATTTCCTAATAACAGAAAGTGGATTCGAAAGATTTTTGTCGTCTTTAGTGTAAAAATGACTATAATGCTTTAAATATTGCTAGAAATTAAAAATCATAGAATATAGTACGCCAAAATCTGAAATAAGATGATCGATATCAGAATGAAATAAGATCAATAATATCAAACAATTAGAATTTTTATTTGAGAATAATCTAAACTAACTTGGTGCGATGCACTACTAGTGAATAATATAGTATAGTATAGTACACGTTATATGTGGTCATTTACAATAAATTGTCGATTTTCTCCCTCATCTTGCACAGAATTACTACTTGAAAGTCAGGAGAAGAAACGTAGTGCCCTGAACTAACCAATCAACTAAAGTGCACTTGGCCTTCTCTTCCATGAAATACAAATTCCCCACACGACATCTAATCGGAGCCATTGACTTCAATGACTTCCTGTTCATTTTTCTTTGAATTTGATCCTGAATGCATCCAATATTCGACCTTGTTAATTTAAGGTGCATCCCGACGGAGTATTTGTAAACATTTGACAAAAGAAGTGTTCCAGAAATCAGAAATATGTAGGCGGCCAATAACGCGATTCCGAGCATGAACAGAACAATTCCATGAAATTGGTTTTTGAAATGTATTAAAATATAAACACAGAGGATTGATGCAACAACACCAATAGATTTGAACACTGGAATGAATGACCGTGAGAATGTGTTGCTGAAAACGTTGTTCAAAATGAAAATGGAGTGGTAGACATTTGAGGACGAAGCAAATGAATCCACAGCCCAATCATACCTGCAGAAAATATTGACATCCTTCAGTGAAAAATTATTAATTATGAAGGCAAAATTAGCTTACCTGAGCCAAAAATTTGCACAACATACGTAGGCAAATATTACCATGTAGAATATGGTAAACAAACTTTGTCCTGTAGCGAAAAGTTGCCAAAATTCAACTATGCAAAATCCTAAGCGCACGCAGATTGTCTTGTAAGTGTCCGGCAGAGCGGAATAGAGGTACGATGGATTTTCAGGGATAATCATGAAACAAATAACTTCTGTTAAGAATCCGAGGAGTATTATCCTATTAAATGCTTGCAGATACTTTTCGCGCTTGTTTGAGTCCAAGGATTCCCTTCCTAATTCCATGGATCCTTAATTAAATATTCCAACAATTTATCTGGGAATGATGGGACTATTGTTCGTCTAAGTAAGAATATGTTAACTTACCGCATTTCCGGTTTAAGAGGACTATCTGCTGAAGGAGCCAAGTGATTTCATCAATGTACAGATAAGACATTATTTGGACAACACATACAGACGTATTGTTCAGAGTTAAAAAGCAATGAATCATAAGTCCGTCCAATCGGTTTGTCATTCTGTACTTCTCAAAACTGATGGGCAGACGGGAAGCAGAAAATATCATATTGATCAATCCGAATATCAAACAAAAATTGCAGAAGAATCTCTTTCGTACTGATTTCGTTGGGTGACTCCGTTTCAACTTTTCATCCCAATCTAACGGAGTAATCCAATACTGACATGATCGGCGGACAAAATGATTCACGATTTCTAACTCTTCGTTTGATAACATTTAATTTGTGTGGATCTTGAGCCGAGAGTCAGTGGTGATGTCGAGTGAAAAGTTTTTAGCGAACTGCATGCATTTGACTTTTTCTGCTAGGGTTTAATTTAAGATATTTAGCTTCTCATTACAGTGTTGCATATTGCTCGGATAATTAACCGCCATATGCTATACCTACCGTCTTCTAAGTCCGGCTGTGTATAAGGCTGTTTGGTTTGATGTGTCGTGTTCTCTAAATAATGTTATTGACGAGCTTGAATTTATAATTAATCTGAAAATATGGCAATTATTCCTTTAAACCGCGCGAATCCGACATCATCCCGCAATTAAATTAGAATCTGCTTTCAAAGTTACTAATTACCCTTTTATTTGAGTTTCCAAAATCTGTAAATTATGTTTAAGTGGACAAACGTTAAACTACCTTTAAGAGCTGCCAATAATATTCATAACCCCACAGCGGGATAAAAATTAAGAGCACTCTAATTTAGTGCATTCTCAAATTAAGTTGAGTTTGCCAATTCAAAATTCCTAACTTAACTAACCACGAGTCCTCATAGCTAAATAGGAGTTTTTCACTTTAATTGTTCCGTATATAAATTCTAATTTCTAATCTCAAATCTCCGTGGCATTTCAAATAGAGAACATACATTTTGAGTCCGACATTTAGGTCGGCAAACGAAGTGTTCGTAAAACATTAACTCGTTTTGTTCTGTCAAAATTCGTAAGACTCTACTTAAGTAAAGTAAAGAAATAAAAACTATAATTTACCAGATTTACTTAAGGACCAAATTCGAATTACATATTTTTAGTAAATATGTATCATCTAATTACGTTCTTGGTTGCATAGAATTTCGTAGAAATTGTGAAAAAAACACAATATAATTTATAATTCAAGATTTTTATTTATATTACTTTTATTTTTCTCAGTTTGTGTAAAAAGAAATGATTATTTATTACAAGAAATCCTGTAAATATTACGAAAAGAGCATGCAAATAAATTCTTATTCATATCAAGAATATTTGTAGTACTTACAGTAACAAGTCCGGAAATATTTAATAGCGGTTTGGCTAACTATTATTTTTATTTGACTGATTGCTCAAGTCGATTAAACTTGAGCCGAACAGCCTCTTCTAGAATAGCATGGATTTTTTTGCATCCTTGAATCGCAACATCTAGGACTTCATTCAAGTACAGTAATTGTAGGAGATGAGATTGTTCCAATACAACAATCTGAGAATTTGCAGATAAAATCCCGACAGTTAGTTCAGGACAACCTGCTCCCCTTTCAAATGAATTTAGGTCAACCATGGCCACAGAGTGTGTGATTGTAGCTGTACAAGCAATAGCGTAGTCCAAGATTGGAATTCCAGCATCAACCAAAGCCAAGGTCGTGGCATTAATACCTAAAATTGAAAAAAGGCAAAATTAAAGTTCATTATAACATAATGGTGTCGATTTGACAAGGCGATACAGCTGGTCTGGAATGTAAGACAATCATTGAACACAATATTGCACTTACATGCAGCATAACTTCCCCCATCATCTTGAATTAGTTCAACGTAGACGTCAACTTGAGACCCTGGGAAAGTGTCTTGAACAATTATATTGTCCACCAGACTTTGAAGATTTGCAGAGATTTCTATTGACTTTCGATCACTCTTGGTGGATGTCTTTCGCTCATTTGAGGAAAAGCAGGCTGCACTGAACTCACAATTAATTGCCATTTTGTCCGGGTTGTGATTTTTCTTTTGAGCATGGCGCATCTAAAAAATATAATACAATGGGATTTAATAAATTTTTAACTTCAATAAAAAAATTACTAAATTATTTCATTGCAAAATTCAAACTAATTTGTGGATGTTCAACCATTAGTAAGTACCATTACGATTACATTTAAAAAAATTGTCTCGAGTGTGACTATTTTACCAATTATTACCAATTATCATACCTAATGTAATATCTATCTATAATATGAAACACATGAAAATTATTTCTAATTGAACAATTAAAAATTAAGATCAAGAATTTAAAAAAAATCCTACTCTGCACGGTACTAAATCGATTGCAGTGCAGATTACCCATTTTAATTCTAAAAAATACTAAAACCAGGAATGAATTAAATAACTTTAATTTCAATTATTTTAACCTTACAAAATATTTATAATTTAAATAACTTGTTTTTATTCATGTATAAAATTCTACATACCTCATGAGGTCCATAAACGGCTGCAAAGACTTTTGTATTTCCAATACTGAATGAAGCACTTCCACTTGCCTGGGGATGAAAAATCCCCATTTCACAGTGTATATGACGTAGTTCTTCAGGAGCACGTCCATCCGATCGTATTTGATGGTCCCATAAATCATCCAAATAAGTTTTCAGTGCCATTTTAGCAATTCTTCAGTATATCAACCGCTTTGCACCTGAAAAAAAACACATTAACAATTTAATAATAAAACCACCAATTAATAATATTAATAAAATAAATTAATAAAAAGAACTAAAGAATAATTTCGCACAAGTGTGTACACAATTTACACTTATTTTACAAAGTACCAATTTAGACACACAAACACGTGCCACGTGTGTATTGAAACAAGTGCTAAACAGACGTGTAAATCAAATAAATGGAACAAATGATTTTAACCTTGACCTTGACCTTGTGATTCACCTTCAATTAAAGTTAATATAAATAAGAATTAAATCCAGATTCCAGACTTATGACTTAAATTCTAGACACGCACGGCACGGCACTTTTTTTTTCTCCAGCATTGAAATTCAGTGTAAATCCCGCCGCGCCTCTCATTTGAAATTTTTTTTCCCATCGCACAGTTCGAATGTGAGAAAATTTTCCCTTCCAAGTCTAAAATATTATTTTAATTTTTCTTACCGGTTTTTTGATTTTGACCAGTGGATTTTACTTGACCTGACCTGGCCTTCTTATTTTTGACGTGGTGAAAATGAAGTTCCAATTTGCAATTGACCGTGGAGGAACTTTCACTGACATTTACGCAAGAACACCGAGTGGAGAAATTCGTGTCATGAAATTGCTGTCTGTGGACTCTTCTTATCCAGATGCACCTCGTGAGGGAATAAGGCGGATTCTTCAAAATGTATATCTTAAGTTTTTTATTTTACACGTGCTTTTATGGGGAGAAATGCTACATGCTAAAATGTAGTGTGTATTGTTGGCATTTTGGCATACGATCCACTATTAGCGGAAGTGCATGTTGGGGGTTCCATCTCACAGTCAGACATGGTCCTGTCTTGTTTTTGTCCTGCTTAGATAATTCTTTCATCTTTCCTTATATTTGATTGAGGAATTTGTGGATTTTCTTCAATAATTATGTGTTTATTTTTTTTTGTACAGGAAACTGGAAAAGAAATTGGAAAAGAAGAATTGATTGACGGATCCTTGATAGAATGGATACGAATGGGAACAACTGTTGCCACGAATGCACTTTTGGAGAGAAATGGAGAACGAATGGCTCTTTTAATCACGAAAGGCTTCAGGGATTTGCTTTATATTGGGAATCAAGCCAGACCTAAAATATTTGATTTGGTAATGTCCTTAACTCAAAAAATATACATGTTAAATTACTGCATTAATTTTTAAAACTGATTTTTGTTGTCCGTCTTTTATTGTTTTATTATTTTTTCAATACTTTGAACAGGCGATAACCATGCCAGATACTCTATATGAAGAAGTGGTTGAGATTGAAGAACGGGTTCTGACTGTGCGGACAGACTGTCAAATGATCTGCAAAAGTGCTTGGAGGACAGATGAAACCTCAACTAATGAGTCTGTCCATATATCCAAAGAATTGGACTTTGTGAAAATTGAGCAGGATCTACGTGCACTGAAGAGCAAAGGAATCGAGAGTTTAGCAGTTGTTCTCCTTCATTCTTACATGCAAGTATTATTTTTTATTCCTAGACCTCCTCAGTAACGAAAGAATCGAAAATGAAGGTTTATTGTTGTTGTTTCTTTAACATTTTTTTAAATTTTCTTGTTCTGTTTTTGAAAAGGTATCCAGAACATGAAAAACGGTTGGGTGAGTTGGCGACGCGCATAGGATTCAGCCATGTTTCTTTGTCCTCTGACGTTATGCCTATGATTCGTGCTGTCCCAAGGGGTTTTACAGCATCCGCTGATGCTTATCTTACACCACTCATCAAAAAATACGTCAAGGTAAGTTTCACTCGTCATTTTACTCTTACGGCATCACTCATTTTTAATGGAACCTTGTGTTGTCGTTGTTATTATGGGTCTGGAATGAAAGAAAAAATGTTATGAAATCATGTTTGAATATATTATCTATATAATAAGAGAATTCAATTAATATCACACTATCGCAGGGATTCTCAGCTGGATTTAAAGATTTGACTGACTCCAGTGTTTTATTCATGAAGAGCGACGGTGGGCTTACACCCATGGATGAGTAGGTTCATTTTGAAAAATATGTCTCTTATTCAAGGCAATTTCTAACATTTTATATCTTAATTCTTTCAGATTTTGTGGTTCAAGGGCAATTTTGTCTGGACCGGCAGGTGGTGTTGTCGGTTACGCGAAGACTTGCTTTGATGAGACTCGGACCCCAGTGATCGGATTTGACATGGGTGGGACTTCTACTGATGTTAGTCGGTATGATGGTCATTTTGAACACACCTATGAGTCCACGACGGCAGGAATCACAATTCAGGCTCCACAATTGGATATCAGCACAGTCGCAGCTGGAGGTGGTTCCAAATTGTTCTTCCGATCCGGCCTGTTTTCTGTTGGGCCGGAGAGTGCTGGGGTAATTGAGACAACATAATATTTGCTTAGACTTATGGGATTTTAAGAATCCTCTGGTACAATTTGCAATTTACAATGATATCCTAGGCAAGCCCTGGTCCAGTGTGTTACCGAAAAAACGGTCAAGTCCTTACTGTGACAGACGCCAATTTGTGCCTTGGAAGATTGCTTCCAGATTTCTTCCCCCATATTTTTGGAAAGAATGACAACGAACCCTTGGACAAAGATGCAACCATGAAAGCTGTGGATGCAATGAGTGCAGTCGTCAACGCATTTTTAAAGGTGATAGGAAGAAGTAGTACGTCAAATGGGTGACCATGCATTACACAGAATGTTAGAATGTGTATGTATTTTTTAATTCAAACTTAATTTTTTTTCTTTCAGAAACAAGGTTCCCCACCCATGAAGAAAGAGGATGTAATCATGGGATTCATTCGAGTTGCCAATGAAGCTATGTGTCGGCCAATCCGTGCAATTACACAAGGCAAAGGTTTTGATACTTCCACCCATGTTTTGGCTTGTTTCGGAGGAGCAGGTGGTCAACATGCATGTGCAATCGCAAAGTCCTTAGGGATTTCAACGGTCATGGTTCCTCGGTATGCTGGGATTCTTTCTGCATTTGGGTTAGCCTTGGCAGACGTCGTTTTTGAAAAACAAGAGCCGCTTGGGAAGGAATTATGCTCAGGTCAGGTCAAATAAAATAATAAAATATTAATATCACATTAATTTAAAAAATTTGGAAGATGAGAAAATGTTTAACTAACGTAATTATTTTTTATTTTAGAAAACGTGCCTTACATTGATGAGCGACTGGAAGGACTGGAGAAAGAATGCCGTGCACATTTAGCGAGTCAACGTTTTAGTGAAGTTCACACGGAAATCTTTCTACATTTACGTTACGAAGGAACGGATTGTGCTCTGATGTGTCAACCCATAATTCCATCACCGTCTGCTACCCAAAATGGGGTTCCGGGCTCCAGGAGCAAATATGGAGATTTTGAAACAAGTTTTGTTCAAAGGTATTTGTTTCATTGTAATTTTATGGCCGGACCGAAATTTTAATAATATTTTGAAATTTCAATTCTGAAGGTATGAAAAAGAATTTGGATTCAAAATTCCGGGACGAGAAATTATAGTGGATGACTTGAGGGTCAGAGCAGTTGGGCACAGTGGGATTGACGGTGGGCCTGGGCTTCTGCCGTCCGAGACTCAGAAACCGGTTCCAAAATGTGTACGTTTTTTGAATCTCCACTTATGAAGTATTTTTGTGTTTGCTTAACGATACGATAATAATTGCATTTAATTTCTAGACAGAGCAAGTCTACTTTGAGCACCAAGGTTGGACATCAACTCCTGTGTACATGATGGGTGATCTGAAAGCTGGAGATAAAATTATGGGACCAGGAATTGTTATGGATAAATTGAGCACTATTTTAGTTGAACCAAATTGTGAGGCTGAAATTACGCTAAAAGGAGACATTCGAATCAAAATAGGAGATGGACCCACTAATCGTGTAGGAGTTGAGTTGGACGCCATTCAACTCAGCATCTTTTCACATCGATTCATGAGCATTGCAGAGCAAATGGGAAGGATTCTACAACGCACTGCTATTTCAACGAATATCAAAGAAAGGTATTTTCAAAAATTGTAATGTGCCAGCCATTCGTGATTTTTTAAGAAGAATGTTTTCAAAATTTTATTTGTATGTTCAGACTAGATTTCTCGTGTGCCGTTTTCGGACCTGACGGGGGTCTTGTGTCAAATGCTCCACACATTCCGGTTCATTTAGGGGCCATGCAAGAAGCTGTTCAGTTTCAGGTAAATATAAGACCTGATAGAAATTATATACCAGATTCTCAGATTTGAATTATTTTTCTTCGATACCATTGCATTTCTAGCTGAAAGCCCTGAAAGGTAACCTTAAATCCGGTGATGTCATTTTGTCCAATCATCCTTGTGCTGGAGGTTCACATCTTCCAGATTTGACTGTCATTACTCCAGTTTTTCGCCCGTGAGTAAAAATTTCAAATATAAGAATGCACACAATAACATAACCGTTAACATTCGCCGTATAGGATGGCCAAGCATTGAATCATTGCTAAAAATAAAATGAAATTGTACAGGGACGACGCAAATCCAATTTTCTTTGTGGCGAGTCGAGGTCATCATGCTGACATTGGTGGAATCACTCCTGGGTCAATGCCACCGCATTCAAAAACTCTGTTGGAAGAGGGAGCTGTTTTCAAGAGTTTCAAATTAGTCTCCCAAGGATTCTTCCGCCACGATGAATTGGTGGCAGAACTCATGGCTCCGGCAAAATACCCAGGGAGTTCAGGGACTCGGAATCTTCATGATAATTTGGCTGATCTACATGCCCAAGTTGCAGCGAATCATAAGGTAATTGATGCCCCATCTTATAATGGCCAATGAGAGAGAAGCGGCAGAACCAGAGTTAAAATATGCTGTTTCTTCAATAGGGTATCAATTTGATTTTGGAACTGGTGTCCGCTTATGGGTTAGATGTTGTCCAAGCTTACATGTCTCACATTCAAAATAATGCTGAATTGGCCGTTCGACAAATGCTGAGAGAATTTGGTCAAAGACTCGGAAGACACGAACTTGTGGCGCAAGAGTCCATGGACGATGGCACCCCCATCGTTCTCAAAGTGACAATTGACCCAGACGCCGGAAGTGCTGTATTTGATTTTAGGTGATTATTTTGTTGAAGAAATTGCCAGCATTTTACAAGATTTGGTTAAGAAGTCCGAGTTTTATTTATCTATTCTAGTGGTACCGGCTATGAAGTATGGGGTAATTGTAATGCCCCCAGAGCTATCACCGTCTCCGCTATCATTTATTGCCTCAGATGCCTTGTTGGACGTGACATTCCTTTGAACCAGGTAAAATTTTTAATAGAAACTACAAACCAAATCATAAAGCAAGGGTGTGGATCTGTATCTTATTGTTAATGGTGCGATGTTATATTCACAGGGATGTTTGACCCCGATAAAAATGATTGTTCCCGAAGGAAGCATTTTATGTCCATCGGATGAGGCAGCCGTCGTGGGTGGTAATGTTTTGACCTCACAGCGTGTCGTTGACGTAATTTTGAAAGCCTTTGAAGCGTGCGCAGCCTCACAAGGTTGTATGAATAATTTGACATTTGGAGATGAGAAAATGGGGTACTATGAAACAATTTCTGGAGGAGCTGGTGCAGTAAGTCATCACATCATGAAAATGCCACATTGAACAGTACTTTATCGCGTGACCATATTGTAATGTAATTTTTCCACAATTTAAGGGCCCAACTTGGCATGGAAGAAGTGGAATTCATACCCACATGACCAACACTAGGATCACTGACCCTGAAATTTTA
>JAQIXO010001466.1:0-12290 GCA_034700305.1 Protaphorura armata | reverse complement strand
CGTCCTATACCTGGACCGGGATCGGACCGTTTTAAACGGTCCAGAAAAAGTCAAGACCGGGACGGGACCGGACCGTTAGACCGCGGTCCGGACCGGTACCGTCCGAGATCTAGAAGGTCGTCTGTTCGATTCACCGCTAATTTTCCGGGTATTGTTTATACGCATACACGTTTGAAAAGAAATCCGGGCATTTGATGAATGTGTTTACTTCTGACTCTGACATTGAACTAGTTAATGTAAACTTGAGGGTTAAACGCAAATCCAAATAAAGTGTTAATTCAATTGAATCCCCACGGATGTGAATGTGTTTATGAGTTTCCATGCACATCTTCCGCTATGTGCTAACGGTGGTGCTTGCTAAGTTTACGTAAATTCGTAAATAGTACACATTTTGTGTGTATTTTGTATTACATTGTAGACCTCGCCATGCCTGCATTCTAATCTTAACAGGAAACATACATTTTATCGAAAACTACGCGAATCATTATTTGTCGATTGTAAACATGTTTATTTATATTTATTGTCAGTTCAACAAACAGAGCCCGAGTCGCGAGTCCGTCCAACGAGTCGAGTGGTCCTGGTCATTGGTACAGATTTCCATGACACGCTGTGCTGGACAGCGTACTCACTCACACTCATATGCATTACACAGTTAATTCCATCATTTACACCTCGATTCATTCGTGCTGACTGACCGATTAGCGATTGCAAATTCTAGAAAGATAAAACATTTTACATTGGTTTTTTCAGTACAACTAGTACAAGTAGGAATTAGGTACACATTTCTTAGGCACAGAATTGACAAATACACCTAGTTTAATTAGCACACCATGCCGAAATATTTGGAATTCTTTCAAGTACTACTTACGTCAAAACATTTTAACTTCAAAACATAAATCCACTTGACTTAATCAATGGTTAAATATTGCAAGTGCTTTATTGTACAAACAAATCCCAGAATAGTTGCTGTATATAGGGCATAGGGTGGTCCAGAAAATCGTACATTAATCTGAAAGAGTGCAGTGCGAATTATTGCAGCTCTGATCTCAATTGAATCTTTATAATTAATTGACCAACATTTGTTGTTGTGTCGCAAGAATCAATCAGGAATCAAAACCATTCAAACACTATGAGAGTTTGAGAGTAAAATATCGACTGACGATATATGGCACTACTAATGATGGAGTCGACAACGAAATGCAATTAAGACAGTATCCGTGCATACATAACGCAAATGACTAGGTATATACCCGGCCGGGTTACCAACTTGCCTACTCTAGACTGGGCAGTGGACCTTGAGTACATGCCTTCCATTCCATGCACAGGCTGGAAAGCTAATAAATCAAATGCGGATAAATAATAAATGCATGGGAGCTTGAATATTTTATAGGTAAATGTCACTAAGGCGTTAAATTGTATTTATTACAACGCGGTACGCCTTGTAAGAATATAGAGAGTATGTTTATGACAATTTGTTAGATGCTGGTCTGCTGGTGAAATAAATGATTTCTAATTTCTTGAATGGAAAGTGAGCCGCAAGTGTACATGTGGATCGGTTTAGATAAGAATGAGCTCATCACAACATAATTTTAAAAAATCACCCGAACCCAATTATTTTCTACAAGTATTGAGAAGCATTGACTTCAACGAAAATAATGCCAAAAACGTTGGAAATGTGTTTGACACGGAAACGAATCTCATGAAATTGGAATATGGGGAAATTACTCTCGCAATTAAATTAAAATAGATTCAACAATATTTGTCAATTTCGGCAGTGCAGTATTTTTGTTTTTATTAGTCATGTCGTTTCATACACGGTGTGATTAGAATATGCATTTCATGAGCACACCATGACACCACTGCGATTTTATTTCATATTCTGATATTTACGTGGCACTTGGACGGAATTCTAATTCTACTGTTTCCCGATGATATTTTTCCATTAATTACAATATGCAAGTCTGTCGATGACTTTTGTATGGAGGGCCAAGTCTAGTCAATCATGATAACGCTAATTAGTTGATTACCTGTATTACCCATACCATGCTCCTATGCAATGCACTATAATCCAATTGAATAAACTGCAATCAGTAAACCTGTGCTGTGCCGTGCATGGAGTGCATACTACAAGTTAAGTTACAAGGGAACCACCGTGTGAAATTAAAACCCAAAACACACTCATTGAATAAAAATACCGATTTATCCCACTCACCAATCCTTGACCTTTGATGACCTCCACATTTTGAGAGTTTTGCATGTGAAGGAGTTTCCTTGTGAGAAAATAAGAATAAAAACGTAGGCAAGGTCGAGGACGACGGCAGGCAGAACGATAAGGCCAAGGCAGGCTCATATTTAAATATTACAATAACTTTGAAAAGGTCATAAGAAATTTTCCGGGGCATTTTCTTTCTTCTCTTCCTTACGTTTGCGTTTACATCACCACATCCAGTGCAGTGTCATCCAATACTTTGGACTGGAAGATTGATTGTATCGTCATCGGCGTCGTGTCCTTTGAATGACAATATTTTTTAACTCATCGAATTTGTTTTAATTTTTAATAACGTGGACGTGCAACCGATTTTACAACTCAATTCTAGTTTGAATCACAAATTAAGTTATCTTTTCCCATATTTTTTCGTTACAAATACGAGTTTTACGAAGAATGTATTCGCAGAGAGGGAGAACAACTAGGGGAAGCGCTCCTACTCGGGGAAGCGCTCTAACTCAGGGAAGCGCTCCAACTCGGGGAAGAGGGAATCCACGTCTCAATTCTACTGGACAAAATTCTCCACGTCCCAACTTTGGGACACGTGATACTTGTGCAGTGGCTACGTCCGCAGGCCCATCTTCTATCACTATCGCAGGTAATCACACAGCATTTCCTTTCATCATATTTTTAAATTGCAATTGCAAGTTAGACCCCCTAAAAAATTCAGAAATTCATAAAAAACTTCAACAATTATTTATTTTGTGGTGAACATAAGCGCATCGCGTTCACGTCCCTGGTTCAATTCCTGCTCGATCCATTTTGTCTGGCGGGACTGATTGTGACTTTTAGATTAAGTTCTTCAATGAAGCGTCACCTCATTGATATCACTTCAGAAATAAACTTAATTTTATATTTCACATGAATTTCAGAAGAACCCAAACGAGAAGACCGCGACATGTACAAATATGAAAGGCGATGGAACCTTAAACAACTAACGAGAAGTGCGACCAAAAAAGATGTGATAAAAGAACTTGAGAAAATGGTTGCTCGCTGGTATGGTTGGGAGACAGAGGAACCTGAGAAACCAGAATTGCCATGGAGAGATGATCGATCTGAAAGTGAGAAGGTCATTCCAGAACCAGATTACTATTGTTGTCCATACTCCAGGGAACGTCCAGTTCGGCTCTTGACTCAGCCATCTCGACCAATCCCATCTGGTGTACAAGGTGTACCCTTTCAACGTGGTCAACCACCTCGAAAAATGTATCGTCGTGGACGCATAGGTAAGTTTGTGTGTTATGAATAATTAAAAGCACTTAATTGTCAGTCTGAATGGATATAACCCCTCAAGGTCTATTTTTAGAATTTAATAATTATTCTATTTTATTTAATACGCAGGTGTGAACACCAGTATTCCAATGTACTTGAGGAATGGGAGTTGAACTTTTATACACGGACGCAACGGATTTATGCGTGGACTGACGGATTTACGACTGACTCATGGAAACAGAATTTGCATGCACCATAATAGATTGAAAATAGTTCTGTTGTGTAGTTAGTAATTTTATGGATAGATTTATTGTTAAGTTGAGTGATTGATTTTACGACCTTCGAGATAAAACTTTTATGGAATCATCGTACCAATTACAGCAGATACTGTCGAATATAAATTAATAAATAAAAATAAACTTAATACTCATCTGATCTGACGTACAACTGTTTTGATTATTTATTTCTGAAACAACTTGGAGTCCAATTCGGTAATGACTGATTGAATATGCGCCAAGGATATTCATTTTATTGCAAACAAGATGACTCTTTAGAACATTACGAATAAATTATCAATTAAAATTAATTATAACTTAAATTAAATTAATTCAGATCAAAATATTTCCAGTTCTGCCGTAGGATATCCACATTCTTCCCGATGAGCATAAAATAAACCCTTCAGTTCAGTCACGAATTTCTCATGTAAGGAATCAATTTGTTCTTGAGTTGGATTAGTCGTTTTTACAACATCTATTGGTGCTCCCACTACATACGAGTACATATAGTAAAATAATATTGAATTCTACATTGACTAATTAATTAATTAATTAGAATTATACGTTAAACTTACCCACTGTCGTGATTGGTACTCGTTTTGGAAGAAATCCAAAACTGTACTGTAGTACACCACGCCCATTGATAACAGGTGCATAAAATCCAACGGCTTTGATACAGGCCCTCTGGAATTTACGAATGATCGACCCTTCGGGGTTTTCCAATTGTCTATAAACATTCGTTTCACCGAATGAGTAGACTGGGACTAGTGGCGATCTATAAATCAATTTAATTAAATAATTAATTAATTTAATTAAAATATATGTTAAGATCTTGGTTAATTACCCATTTTGGAGTGCCAATTTAATGAAACCTTTTCTTGACTTAAGTGTGACTAAATGTGTGTTTGGACGAGACTCAAGCATTTCCGGAAGACCTCCGGGTAGCAAAACACCAACCCGTCCACCCTCAGGATGACTCAGAAGATAATTCATACTCTTTTTTGTAGCCGGAAGTGCACCTATAAAATCAGTTTGCTATTTGCATTACATTTGGCATTGAAGGAATTTGGGATACCCTTAATACATAGTAATAAAAAAATTCTTACCAAACGCGTGAAATACTTCTCGTGTGAACGGAACCAAGAAAAAAATGTCAACTGTGAGTAGACTGGGCGTCAATCCTGGGTAAAGTTCTTTAAAGTTCATTCCATTTGTAGCAAAAGCTCCAAAGGGTCCATTACATAATATGCCATATTTCTCTTTGGGTCCAAATCTGCTGTCTTAATTAATTTGATTGGGAAGAAATCTTTGTAGTATTTCCATATGTATGTATGTATGTATGTTTTGAGAGTCAGTCAAGGAGGTATGATAAGGTAATAAGGAATCGACTCGCTGCCTTTAACTCGACGACGAGGCCAAAAATTCCATATCCTCCACTCACGGATAAATTCAATCCTTCAAAATAAATGAAGAGTACAGTCATAATTATAATAAAATCGAGTCATAATTAATTGACTTGACACAGTTCGTATGAACCACCCTGTAAAATAAAAATATTTACCTCCTTCCGCCCTTATTCCTCGTCTCCCTGTCATAATAAATCCACACGACGTACAAAACGGCGATTGCAGTATTAAAAAACAATAAGAATGAAAAAATAATTAATCCGAAATTATGTAGGTTGTGAGACACCACGCCAAAACTCCACATATTTCAAGTCTTCGTTGCAAAGGTGTGCAAATTGGAGCAAATTCAACTCCAAGGATTTTGTTAGTTTTGTGCAAGAAATCTCCACTGTCACTGCTGTATTTGAGTAAAAATTATAAAAACAAAGTTAAAAAATACTTTGATTAATTTTAAATTAAATTAAATGTTAGATTTTTACGTACGCACGTTTCATTTTTGGAATTGGAATTGGTCACCATTTTTTTAATAACAGATTTGGTTTATCCCGCAGCACTTTATTCCTTACTCGTTTTCGATAGATGGTTCATAATTGAGTAATTAATTTATTTAGTTTCGCATGTACACGAAGACGAATGTGTAATGTACGTACGTGTCAAACTGTCAAAGGCTAAAATTTAACTTTGCATAATCAGTATAGGCAAAATGATTTTTATTAAAGGAAGTGATTTCATATCATACGGATTTCACATCATCACAACGTTTAAACTGGAGTACGAGAGTGCAGTGAAAAATTGGATTAGTGGGGAAATTCCGTAATACAATGCAATACAATACAATATGCACGTAAACTAGTGTAGTTCCAATTCCAACTCAGCATACAAAAAAGTACGAAAACAGGTTTATATCCAAACTGTGACCTTGCATGTCTCTCCTGCATTAACTTTGACAGAGAGTGACTCACAATTTTCCCAGGCTTAATAATTAAAAACACGTTTAATCAACTATAAATCGTCAGGTTTGTTTGTATGGAAATTCACCATGATTTTTCCCCATTCTCATTTACTCTCAAATTGTTACTGTGCTTTAGCATAAAGTGAATAAAGATGCGTCAAATCTTGGAATTTCCCCAAAAAAAGGGTTTTGTCTTTACAAACTATTGTTTCTTTCGACAAACTCGGACTGACTGTCACGTACAATGTCCTTCATCAGAGTAGCTGAGTTGCAGTTGCAATCAATAATGTTGAAGTGAAATTGTACCACACGGTCAGAAACAACGTATTATTTGCGGAGCTCGAGTTCCGTTCCAGGCAGACAACCAGAAATTCTTTACTACACTACAATTACTGACTTCGCTATTGGCATTATTACATTGAGCGCATTCTTTCCCTTGATTTCTGCAATAGAACTGCCATACAATACCTCAATGTTATTTTAGCTAGCTACTAATGAATGGAGCACTATTGAATGCCACTTTGTATAACTTGTATTGTAATATCGATTCACCATCTTAAATAAATGCTAACAGCAGCGAAGGTTCAAGTCTCAAATAATTCGGCCTTATACTTGGAGTTTAGTGGAGTTTATAGTGGAGTTTTGAAACATGTTTTTCCATTCAATCGAGATATTTTTTTGTTCTAAATTATGAACAGGTTTTTGAATCTATCCGTGAAACTACCTATTCAGAAACATTTACAATCTCATTTAACATGCTTTAGGATCATAATTTCCGTCATCATCACAAACAAGGAAGTCTTGCATCATCCTACCCCTGCCCTTCTTCCAGACAATACGTGCATGTACCATGCATTCAGAGAGACAGCCTTGGATGGTATCAAAATATTTGTCTAGTCGAGTACGTGAACGCACACAGCATTCTTCAGGTGACTTACACTTCCCACCTACTGCAAACGTTTTTCACACTTATTACGATTGAATTTTTGACGAGGTACATTTTTATCACAACAAGGAATGGTTTGTTTCTTATCCCCGCAAAGAGTTCCAGTTACAGCACAAATTGAGTCCCGTGAAGGAAATGGATGGGAAATGAACGGGGATAAATTCCTCTGGAGAGATCTGGTCATTTATTCGGATCCTTAAACCTTCCTCTTCCTGGCTCTAAGAGTCAGAGTGGTGGTCGGTGGTGTCTGACCAGGACCACGACCACACCGGAAGAATCAGAGTCCCTGTGGAGATCACAAAACACTCTCGAATCACTCTCATTGACAGATACTGTTGCTCAACGAATGTGTTGAGATTAACAATTGCTAGAGATCACATTCTTAAATTTCACTTCACGGGTCCACGACCGAGCAATTCGCGTCAATAAGACTGGCTTTGAAAATTTTACCTGCCCTGGGTCACTTGGACTGATTAAAGATAAAGCGTTGTGCCGTGCCCACCAAGTCTAATCATGTTCGATGGACACGACACGAGTTCATCATCCACGTGTTCTCATTGAATCAAAGCTTATGCTTTACGATTTTGTACTTTTTGAGGTGATTCTAACAGTTTTAAAGCACCAGGAACATCACTATCTCTGATTGACTGCACCGAAAGTGATAACTCTTTTTAACTCATAATATTATCAAATACTTATGTATTAAGCAATCGCCTATTTTATAAAAGTCTAATAGTCTGTGTCTTTTCTCAACCTTCAGTGGAGGGCAGAGCCGGCAGAGCTATTGATTAAAATATAATGATCTCTCTTTAAGAAATATAATAAAAATAGTATAATTGAAGCCTTAGGAGTTTTTTAAAAAAAATATTCCAGTTTAAAACTAAAGAATAAATTTCGGACACAAGTACCAAGTACGTACACTCGCAAATTTTAATATTTCTTTTGTATTTAATTTGGAGAAAGTCGATTTTCACTCCCAACTCAATTCCCAACTTCCAAGAAAATCTTCCAAATTTTGTATTTCAATACAATATCATGTCTTTCCATCGTCTTGAGCAGTAATTCCGCTTGAACAAGAAATAATACAAGAACAAGACGTCTTCGTTGATGCATTCGTATTTAGGCAAGGCACTTAATTCTTGTGAATTTTTGTACGTAGTGATACCATGCAATGCAATGAGAGACACATGCGGAGTAAATTGGGCATTACCTGTTTATGTGCTCTCAGAAATCTATTTCAAAATTTATATATTTCTTGAGACTATTGAAGAAGGATTAATATTTCACATCTCCATTCTTTCTTTCCATCCAGATTTAAGGTTTTTTCTCCTCTGATGATTTTTCCTTACTTTTTCTTTTCTTCCAGAACTACTGGAGTCTGTGAGTGCATTCGTGGTGTACATTTCCTTCTTCGCGACTGGTTTCATGACTTTCCGTGGTGCAGATGAGGTAGGTAATCCTTCTTCAAGTCAATTTCTATTCAATTACGCACTCTTCTGAACGTACCCGTGCATGTCTGGTACGCTCATCTCCACTTCTATTTCTTTGTTTTTTCCAAATAATTTTTTATTCATAGAAGAAGAGGCACATTTTTCAAGGATCTACAATTGGACCAACGGGATACATAATTTTCTTCTCCCATCTTACTCAATTTTCGTCTTCATTTTTTTTACTTTTTAATGGTAGGAAACCGACATCCCAAAACATCCCGTACGCGGACGTGCACGTTTACGTATAATGGAATGCGAGTGCAAAGAATCCTCCGTCCTCCACTAATTTTTTCAACCCAATTTCTTCTTCATTTATTGATCTGCTCAAATATTCTAAAGAGGGTATGGTACAGAACTGAATGATAATAGCTAAAAAAAAATCTCAAAAAGATTTGTGAATTTTTGAAAATGCGTGGCACTGGGAATCGAACCCAGAACTTACACTTTGGGATGTTTTCGTTACAGTATTCCGGAACTATACTAACGTTTACTCTCGTATACTGATTTTTAGTAGTACAAAATATGCACAGTATTTAATTAACATAAACCTATGGGCACTAAAGAAATCAATGCTTGATTTCATCAAAATAGTATATTCTCATGTTGTATTCGAAGGAAGGTAGAAAGAAATAGATTGTCGCGCTCTATGTTTAACTAACCAACCATATATGTAAGTATATTTACTCATACAAATACAATTTGCAGAACATCATTCCAGTGCATTTCGCATTGGACTGACGATGAGTGTTGTTGCCTCGTAAAAATAGATGAGAAGGCATGAGAGCAATTCACATAGAAATAAGAAGATAATGAAAAGAAAACTGTAGACCCCTACATATGCATCATTTTTCCCTTGTCTTGATCTTGAGATTTTGTGTGGTGTCTCATATCTTAAGAATACTTAAAAAATATTTTCTACTTTCATTCGTACGATACGAAGACCAGGAAGGAATAGGAAGAGAGAAAGGAAAAGAGAGAAAGAGAAAGTCAAGTCAAGTGCTTGCTCACCATTCACCATTTACGCATTACGCTTACCCCATCCCATCCCCAATTTTATGACCATGAGTCTCAAATTTTGATTTCATTTTGAATTTTACTATTTTTCTTTGTGTGAATTATTTTAGTTCATTTATTTTAAATTCCTGTAAATATTTTTGTAAAAGTTTGTAGTTTAAATTAACTCATCGTTTATGTTATAATTTGAATTAATTAATTAATCAGCTTTCACATGATTATATTTTTAGTCTTGAAGAATCGATTACAACGTGACCCATGAGTTGGTCTCATCTTGTCAACGCACTCAGTTAGTGTATTATGGAGGTGAATCGTTGAATTGATTTCAGACAGAGTCGTTCGTTCGAAACATTGAAAAATCCCTCTAAAAAATGGATCTATATTTTCCGATACAAAGGTTCGCGCAGCTCCATGTAAAATCTCAATGTCTTGGCTCCTATTACACTCAAATTCTTTATGACACAGGTAGTAGTAAAAATCTTGTGCACATTTCAATAACTTCACTTCTTCAGGATGGTAATAAAAATAAATGTTGAAAATGTCCTAGTGGAAAAAAAAATCTATGTCAATGAATTCCTATCGGAATTAAATGGTGGAAAAGTTTATGAATCACACTGTGAATTAGTCATTTCCATATATACTTACTTGATCTCCAGCAATAACTTTCCAAAATTTGGTAACCGTTGATCGAATTTGGCTCAAAAATTGACTTTCACGCATCCGTGTCAAATTGAGGAGAATGACTCCAGAACTGAGTCCCCACTTTCCATAGAACTCTTTGTAACCATTGAGGGCAACAGTGTAGCCAGCAATAGCCATTCCTGCCCAAGTCTTCTCTGAGAATGTATCGAATTCTTTCCATATTTTCTTTGGATTTGTAAGGAGTAAGGTGTCAGTGTCCAAGTACAATACGGAGGTCAAATTCGGGAGCAACTGTGGCAGAAAGAGCCTATTGGTTGCACAAGGTTTGAACATTGTGTATAAATCCTCGAACCCTGCGTGCAAATTAAGGAATCCGCATTTCAAAAGAATTCAAAATTCAAACTGTGACAAAATGGATCTTTAATGTAAATCGACTTACCCGGAGGATAAGCGACAGGCATGTAAGTTAAATGGACTAGATGGCGATACACTCGACTCCATGACTCGTCCTCATTCAGAAGACTCTGGAGTTGGTTGAATCTCGATTTTGAGTCTGAGAAAATAATGAACTCAGTGCAGTCGTTGATCAAGGGGTCGTCATCCTGACCTTGACCCTTGACCTTGTAAAATTTGCTCATGAGGGCAATGGACTTGATTAAAACGTGAGCTTGACTGAATTGAGCCCCAATGTCCCCACTATTTACGCGTGACCAATTTTTGTACGTGAAATTGTCCGGAGGTTTTGGTCCACATATGGTAGTGGTGAAGGTCATTCTACAATTCCTTTGTTGTCCATGTGAATGTGACTGTGAGCGTGGGCTTTGCTTGGACTTGTACCCATCATCGTAGTCAGCAAGAAAATTCACGTTGAGAAAGAAGAGAACTGATGAGAGTAGAAGACTGGAGAAAATGACTGCGAGTGGGAGACGAGGCCGCAGAGATGTCCATGTCACCCGAATCATCACACCAACTGAAATACAAAATAAAATCTTCTATGGATTTCGTATTCACGTTTATGTCCACCTGATTTTAATCAATTAATTGTTGGGAGAGAATTAAACTTAAAATCGAGCCTATATTAAACTTAGAGGGCACGTGTACGTGTAGACTTACGAATTTTATTTATTCTTTTATCTCCCTACTTGGTTTATATACGAAAATCCGCTTCAAACAAAACTCAATCACTTTGAACAAAATCAAACTAAGAATGCCACAATAGACAAGGCAGTCTGTCGGAAGCAAGTCTTGTTCAAAAATTCTCAAAAGTCAAAATCTCGTCGTTGATTACAAATTAAAATTACTGGTTGAAATTATTTGGCTAATTTATGCTTATGTTTGTTTGTTTTGTTGCTTGAAGAGCGAGTGACATGACGGCATGAGCATGAGGGAATGAACTGACTTCGGTTTGAAACGAATTCAGCATAGATCTCCATGACCAATTTTATATTTATAATTATAATTATAGAGTTTATAATTACTCTGTCTCATGGAGTCTGGAGTGTGAAAATGGGAGGCGTATGATTTCAAACTCAAATCATTGACGATTGACGACTGGGTTGCTGTCGGTAGGTCGACTGCGCTCACCGTGTGCAGTTTGCAAAGTGGGCCAATGGGGTCACTACCGAATGACCAACTTATCACAAAACTACAACCGAAAAATCTTAGAACTGGTAGAACCGCTACTGTTGGTCATCGCACACTTTGGACGATAGGCTTCCAAGTATTTAGGAAATTGAATGGGAATCGATCTAAATACTCGCAGTATCCGTATCGAGGATCCGTTGTGTTGTGGGCGCAGCGCAGTCGGATGTCCTTTATAATATTCCGTACTAAATCATGTCATCATCATCACCTCAACGTTATGAAAAGGATGAGAGAAAAGTAGTGAAAGTCAGATTCAATTAAATCTTTTAATGTATATTTTCGTGTGTAGGAGTCGTTGATCCGCGCGACTGGGTTCATACTTCCTCATCCTTGTGGTCACATTCCGCTTTGTCGTCATGGCCTTCTCCAATGCCCTCGTGAAGACCTTACCAGAAGCAGCCTTTCTCTACGTCTATGACACGCCCTTCGTCCCCATCATTTAC
>JAQIXO010001465.1:0-12308 GCA_034700305.1 Protaphorura armata | reverse complement strand
TCTGTGAGGTCACGAGTAATTGTATAGAATTGGGATGCCGTGGACGCGACTACCAACGTGGCCAGTAGAATGCGAATTCGGACGTACCATTTGGATTCAACAACGTCCATCTGCCCTGTCTTGAAATTCCATTTGAATGGCTTGGCAATTGTGAAGTAGCCAGAGTCCACGTAACACGCCAGAGCTAACGGCAACCATGAGATTTTGTGGATTCTGAAAATATTGATGCAAAATCGGCGACGCATTCAAATTTAAAAAGAAATTACATCCGATAGACTCTGTAAAATTATGAAGAATCTACTTTTCGAAATAACTATACTGGCGTTTATTGATACCTGTTTGCCGCCTGGTGTTTATGCGTCCTTTGTATCTTGCTATTCCTTGATTCCATTGTTGGACTGCGCGCGGTGACTCGATATATTTCTCCCTATGAGCAACAGCAAATGCACTTAACTGTGCAGTGAAGTCAAGTCGTCGAGCGGATAATAAATGAATCCCACGACCAGGCCGGCGTTCCTACTTAAGCCAATAATTTGAGGGACGCCTTCTTAAATAATTTCCGAAATTATATATTCAAACACGAGCAAAGGCAAGCAGAGAAATTCATAAATAGTTCTTCCTGCATTGCTATTATTGCTACTGTTACCTCACTCCCATTTTATACTAGTAATAATAAACCGCGGTGCTGAATAATTAATTTCCTTTCTCGGAGCTTCTAGAATTTCCATGCTATGGTGTGTCACGAACTGTACAAAATTAAAGTATTGTTCCATGTACATTCTAAAGTACTATTTTAATTAATTATGGTCTGAATTAATGTAGAACTATTTCTGTGTACGAGTTTTTGGATTCCCGTGGTTCCATCCATGGCAGCCATATGCCCTTGACCTGCAATGGTTTTCCTAAAAAATAGTTACTTTTCATAAAATAAAATTACTTGTGATTTTAAAATAATGCACTTTATAAAAGATTTAAAACTAATTTAATAATAAGTTTGAAATATAATTTCTAATTTGGCTAATGCACTGTGTGAAATTCTTAACACTTTCTTTAACCAATTTAAAAATTCGGGCCTAGAAACAGTATAAATGACACGTCGATCAACTCATTAATAAGTGCGACTTTTCAACAGACGGATTTGAATCGAATCCTAGCCTAGGGCTTGCCCGGTGACTATGCAGAAGATGTAATTTTAATGGGTGCTGCTGTCCCAAATATACACAGCAAGAAACTGGTGATGACGTCAAAGAATTTTTAAGGAATTTTTCACTCAAATTGTTCGTAAAATCTCTCTCACTTTATTAAAATTTAGGAATATGATTTTCAATTTTGTGCATAGAATTTAAGAAACTTACTTAAACCCTTTTTGAAATTCTGGACTGAATACTGTATAAAATGATTGGATTCAAGGCAGAGTTGATGTATCCCAACCAAGTGACCAATTCATAAACTGTATCCCACTGTCTCTAATCTAATCTTTTGGTAAGAATGGTGCCGTCAGATAAACGATTCCAGACGCCACACTCAAGAAATGCTCCCATGATGATTCCAGTCTCTTTACAACCCTTCGTTCACGTGACAATGAAAATTTTTCCTTTGCCCAAAAAACAACAAAGAATTAGAAATGCGAAGACTAGGAATTGAACCCCAGACCTGAATATTCCAGAATATTTTAATTAGGTATACCTTATAATTCTTATGATTTGTTCCGAATGAGACTCCGGCTCCTTATAATTCCAGAGTCCAAGGGGAAACATGAGGGAACCAAGGGCAGAGTGAATCACGTAACCAATCCTCGTCGTCAAATGATAATTGACAGCGCCATCTGCGCGGCGCCAGTTATACCATACTAATCAAAATAGAGGTGGCCATATGTGCATGAAACATATTCAATCTGTGATCGCTCTCTATCCATCCACAGCGATGACACACAGGACAAGGGTTGAACGGATAAATAAATTGAAACCACTCATTACCCAAAAATGAATGACATCCTTTCCCCAGTGCCAAGATTGATTCACAATTTGAACATTCGCAGCAAAACATTAGGAATTCTTTGGAAATGTCTTTGTATCAAACTAAGATGATGACGAAGGGATTTCTAAGAAGAATTGTGATACAGATGAGGAACGAGGGTGTGACGATTAGTACTGTTTGTCAAGTCATTATATAATCCAAATTTTATTTTCTCTTCGTCATTTTCTACATCCATAAATGTAGCTGTGTCTGCCGGCATTTTGCATTAGTTCGAGTCATCTTACCAGTTCCTTATAAATTCATAACTTTAATTGTTTGAATCAAGGGACTTATACAATTCTATAAAATGTTGTTGTCAGGAGAATTCATAAGGCTTGAGAATACATACATTGGTGGGAAAACCGGTGTTTGCGCCCAATAATGTAATAAAATGATATACATGCTCTTTGGGTTGAAAAAGTTCAAGTTCATTTTGAAATATAAATCAAGGACGAATGGGGATGGGAAAGGCATTGAATTCCACGAATGGGTTCCATGGAAACCCACGTCTTAAACAAAACAAAGTAAAAGCACTCTAGAGAAAGAAAATATGATAATATTTCGCCATCCATTTCATTAATACACTCCGATTTCAAAAGAAACCAAGAGGTACCTAAATGTATTTGGATGCTGCCATTGGACCGAGTTTCTTATAAATTCTCATTTCTTTGAATTATTAAAATCTGTTAAATCCTATTATTCCTTACTCCACCTCTGTATTAACTAATCAGACAAGGGAGAGTCATTGCACGAATTCCAACACTCAGGACCGGCAAGTTATTTCTTGCCGAATCATACTTACGATAAGTACGGCAGATAAGTTATCATGAAATACGATAAGTGCAGTTGTGATTTCACCTGACAAAATTCAATCGACGCATGGCCAAGGCTTGCCCGTGGGCCACGCCGTAAATGGTTGCTGGCGTACAAGTAATGACTATCCTTTGTGAACTTTTTGGAAAAACTGACTACATGAATAAGAAATGATATTTTCCATCCATACCATCCATTATTGCGCAGTCGAGGACGACTGAAAATCACATAATAACCACAAAAGGGTAGAATATCTGGAACTGTCGTGTTGTAATGTTTTGAATATTTAAACTTATTTATTCAAATGTGCGTCTTAAAGTAAATCCATCTCACAACAGGAGAAACTTCACTACGACTTCTTACATTCAGTATATTTCCTAAGCTATAATATTAATGGATATTGTCCATGGCTTTTTTAAGAATGTGATCGAATAAAGTGCTTTATTAGCCCATGGACGCCAGTCCTGTTAAGGGCTTATGAAATCGCAATGTTTGTCTGCCCGGGTTTCGCCTGCTTCTCACATTAACAGTCTAAACCCACTCATCCGCCCAGTCGAATCCTACGCTGTCCTGTCACCTGTCAAAACCAGTGTCATTGGAATGGGGTGATTTATTTTTATTTTATTTATAAGTTTGACCCTTACAATATTCCGAACCCTGCACGCTTTTCTCAATTCGTTATTTGCATCTGAGCCGAGTTTAAGATTAGGTTGAATGGAATGAAGGAATGTCCTCTGGTCAAACTAGATATTAGGCAGTATGGCCTAGGCGACGTAAACGTAGAACGTAAGACGTAAGACTTTCGTCAAAAATTTTAAATTCATACGTTTACGTAGCCACAGTATGGCCAACTACTAGTTTTAGGTGAAACCTAAAATCTTAAGTCTCAACTTTGTAAACAGGCAAATCTGATGAAATTCTTATCAAAATTTTCAAAATGTAGCGGAAACGTTTTTCTGATATTCTCTACAGAGAAATGCGTGACAAGAATTTTTAAAAATTATTAAATTTATTACAACAGTTTCATCTAAAATGAAAATGAATGAATTCCGAAATCGGTTTAAGAATTTATGTGACACAGAATGATGACTTACCGTTTGAGCGGTGCCCGAATACCTCGGATGAAATTTTTTCTAAATTTAGAGGTCAGACATCCAAGTTAACTGGCTTCATTTAGTAAATTTACACCCCTGATCTGTTAATTGAAAACTGAAACCGAACTAGAGTCAACAGTGTCAACTTAGACTCCAATCAAAAGAGTGGAATTCAAAATTCCCACTCAAAATGTCACGTGCCTACTATGAAAATCTTTTAAGTTAAGGCTTTACGCTGACGTAAGAGATTTACCTAGCACTAAGAATCTTACGTCGATTTGTCTACGCTACGCATCATTCTTACGCAAAGAAGAGGAGTCTGACGTTAAACTTACGTCTACGTCTTACGTTTCACGCTTACGTCGGCCAGGCCATACTGCCTATTGTACATTTGGAACTTATGCACACGGCCGTTATCACTCCTAACCTTCACTCTACATATCCACTTCTGCACTCATAGTAGCGAAGGGACTATTACACACAGAGCCCGTGTAGAATTCTGCTATTCCCATTTTAAAAACCCACATTTCATCAACATTCCTCTCCTACCACTTTTCTCTTTCATCTTCCACGGGCTGTCATCCAGTCGTGACTGTTTATTTATAATCTTAAACCTATTTTGCATAAATGATTTTCATCATAAAATATTTATGAACACGTGGCTGTCCACACTCTCCTTGCCAGGGTCGGGGTCTTTCGCAAAGTCAAATTTTCTTTAAAATAATAGTTTGTGACATAAGACAGCCATTACAGTCTCGTTTGTTGAATTGGCATGTGCAAGGACAAGTACTCACCAAGTGTATTTATTCATACGCACACATAGTATTCTCCTGCTTTTTATTATTTCGTGTACTTTAAGAGAAAGAAATACTTAAGAACGTTGAATTCTTTCTTTGATTTGGAACTACATCACAGCAAAGTGGACTCAGACTCGGTTTTCCGACTAGGCCAAAACATTTTAAAAATCCCTTACTTTCTTGGTCTCCCATCAGTTCGATTTAATGAAACAACTCAACTCTTTGAACCAATTTCGCACATCATAGACAAACTTCGTTGTCTGTTCATCTCCTCAGTCATGTTTGTTTTAAAATGTGTTCTCATAATTGTTCTGATCATGGAGTGGCATCACCTCAATTTGTCAAGAGTTGAAGATTGTTTTCATATTGGCTTTGCCAGCGTTTGTTTCCTATCTCTTGCTTTTGACTTGCACTTTTGGTGGAAATTGGACCAAAACCTCCAATTACTCAACGCAACACGTATAACATATACTCTTATTTTCAGTAAGTAAAAAATTAGTAGTAATGTAGTAATGCAAAGGTAATATTAGTGGTCCAGTCTGGCCATTTCCTACGGGTAACGGAGGTATTTGTAAACAAAATGACATGTGATTATTCACAAGCTTTTTCACCCTCGTTCCCTCTTTGTTTGGTAACCGACGAGTCTTGCCAAGACCGATGTGATACCAATCCATTATGCTGTGCGGAAAAAAGTGCTGTGCGAATGCAAAATTTTGCATAATAATTGCTGTGCGCACAGATCTTCATTTCTTAACTGTGCTGTGCCATGCGGTAGGAATGTTTATTCCCAGCTGTATGTGGTAGGAATGCTTTTTTTAACTCTGCTGTGCGATCCCTGTCCGTGACGGACTCTGCTATCCGCCTCCTCCACAAGATATACCCATTAATGATTTACTATCCCTGAAGTCAAATATTAAAAACTAGTGAACCCGTCTTCAAAAATTGACGTTCGTACCTACACTCTACTGAAAGTGCTGACCTTCATTGACGTTGTCCAGGTCACCAATAAAAAATTCATCAAAAAATAGAAATATTTTTTTAAAAGTTTGAATTCGTCCCGCGAATTTTACCCTTGCGCATTTCTCAACCAATCCCACTACACTGTGCACTACGCATAGAGTTAAAAACCATTGTACTCATGACATTCCATTCACATTCCGATGTGTGATATACAGCTTTTGCACGTTCAATTCTTTAGTTGATTATCTCAACTTTATTGTATTATTAATTACAGATCGATATGGAAGAATTGATGTTCCTCGAAGAAAGAGCAAGGGAGAAAATGCATTGAAGCTCTACGTTTCTGGACTTGTACTCATTGTCCTGTGTGTTCCATTTTATTGTGTATTGGACACGAATCTCTTCCTGTTTGTCCGTTTAGTCCCAACACCAATCTTACCCACTTGTGCTCCAATCGTGGAGTTCAGTGGATTCACTTGTACATTCGTACCAAGTCTTGATGTCCAGACAATCATTTGGATTGGATTCATGATGACAACACAATTCATGTTTGTACTATGTGTGGCTGCATCCGCTTTCTTTTATATGGTTCTTATCACCCCTGTGGCTCTCCTTGGATCAGAATTGACACGAGCTATAAGGTAAAAATATCATGGTACTTTTCAAATTACAAATGGCGTATTTCGTAGTAAGGTACATGATATTTTAAATTTCTAGTACTGATACCGACGAGGAAGATACTTGGGCAATTCCAATCCTAGCTCAGCCACCCATTTCTTACCACATTCATTCCGTTCTACAAATTATAATCAATATTGAGGACGACAGTGTCCTTCAAGACTTTTACCCGTTCATCATTGTAGTGTTCATATATTTACTCGTTTTGGGTCTATCAGTCTCAATCAAAATCAACCTTCCATTACTTATACGGTTAGCATTCTTTGCTTCACACTGCTTGGTAGGTCTTTGTTTGTATTGCTTTGTGGTCATCCCATCATTGATCTCAGTCCATTCAGTCAAGTTCCTGAAGAAACTTAGATGTGAGTGCCACACACGAAAGACAGTATTATTCAAAATACTACAGTCCTACCGCCCCATAAAAATTGGTATCGGAAAATTTGCGACCCTGGACGAAACCACGATTATAGTTTTAATGGACATAGTCATAGTACAAACAGTGGATTTCCTTCTAACTATCAATTGGGATAACATGTAACCGTTTCATCCTCAGAACAGGCAATGTCCACCGCACCGTGTCGGTCACAAACGGTTAAGTTATAAGAATTGTTCCACGTACGTTCTAAATTAATATCTGCATTAGTTCCTGGCTGTGTTAAATATTGTTAAAGTTAAGTTTGAGCGTGGACGCGTTATTGAGAAAAATATTTTATGGGTTCGAATGTTCGAAAACCCAATGTATTCGTATGTATTCCCCACCAAGTTCTTGTTTAAGTTATCCCAACATTTAGTATGCAAAAATGAGAAAAGGTGGGAAGAGTACACATAGTGCTTTGTTATAGAGTAGATAACATATGTGTAAGTGGGAGACAAACGAAGCTTTGTCGTGTTTTCTGCTATGAATGTAAAATGTTATGCACACTTTCTATGCATCACCCTGTAATAATCACGATGCCGCACCCTGTAAGACGGAACTATCTACTGGTGTCAACAATCAACTTCACATTGCGTTTATATAAATATATCTAAAGTAAACAATTAAGAGAATACGCATCTGTGCATGATAGATTAAGTCAAATTCATGATAATAGTTCATTTAGTATGTACGGCATTAGGCCAAACCAGTCTAAAAGGGATAGACCGAGCCGACAAGATAATCAGTCTGACAATTGATCCCACTCATCAGTTCACTTCTGATCTTACGGAGTTTGAATACCTTGTGAGGAATTCAGATAATCGGAAAGCCCTATTACACACGCGTCAGCACAGCACGTGACAAATTAGCAATGATAATACGACTTTCACTAATTTAATTAATTAGTCTTTGTGTAATATCAAAAGTAAGTGAAAATAAACCAAAAACTAATAAAATTCCTTTTGAAAAACCCATTTATCTGACGTAGCCTACCCGCCTTTCCTTGGATCCCATTTCATATTAGTAATAAAACGTTGGGTTGAATAATTAATTGGTTGGACCTGGCTAAAGCAATGTCCACCATGACTGTCACGAATGCCGAAATTATAAAACAAAATTCCATGTACCTCCCAATTAATATCTCCATAAACATGGACTGAATTACTGCAATGATCATTTGCCATGATCAATGTTACTCTCAAATATTTGCCCTTGACCTACAATGCAATGGCTTTCCCAAAAATACACAGCAAGAAATTGGGGATTCTTTTCGTAAAATTTCTAACTGACTTTATTTAAATATATTTTATTGGAATGTGATTTTCAATATTGTACGTACAATTTAAGAAATTCTTAACACGATCTTAAATCCCTTTCGAAACTCTGGACTGAAAACTGTATAAATGATGGGGTTCAAGGCTGAGTTGATGTAGCCTAACCAAGTGACCAATTCGTAAACAGTGTCCGAAGGTCTGTAATCTTCTGGTAAAAATGGCTCGGTCACATACATAATTCCAAATGGTAACCAACACCCAAGAAAAGCTCCCATGATGATCCCAAGTGTTTTTGCAGCCCTCCGTTCACGTGACAATGAAAATTTCTCCTTGGCCCTGGCCCAAAAACAACAAAAAATTAGAAAAAAACACACCGACTAGGAATTGAACCCCGGACCTCATACCTTATAATTTTTATGATTTGTTCCGAATGAGATTCTGCTCCTTCCAATTGATCTCCAGAGACTGACATTGTAGAAATGGTTTCTCTGGCTCCAATTTTGGCTCTTTCGCGGAGTCGATTTTGAATTGCTTTGTAGATTTTGTAGTACAAGACAATCATGAGTCCAAGCGGGAATATGAGGGAACCAAGGGCAGAGTGAATCACGTACCCAATCCTGGTCGTCAAATGACAATTGTACACAGCGCCATCTGTGTGTCGCCAGTCGTGCCATCCTAATCAATGTACATAGAGGTATAAATGTTAATTTTTTAATATTAATTTAATTATATAATTATTTAAGAAAAATTACCTAGTAGAGGTGGAGAACTGATCCATAGTGAAACAATCCAAATCCCAAGGATCGTCCACAGCGTTGTTTTTAATGTTCTCCTGTGCATGTAACTCACGCCATCTGTGATGGTTCTGTATCGATCCACAGCAATGACACACAAATGAAGGATTGAGACGGTGCACAGTGTAACGTCACTCATGAGCCAAAAATGACACAATCCTTTCCCCAGTGTCCAAGATTGTTTCACAATTTGAACAATTCCTAATGGCATCACTATCATTCCAACACTCAAGTCAGCCGCGGCCAAAGACACCAAGAAAACATTCGGAATTGTTCGGAGATGTCTTTGTGTCAAAACTGAGATGATGACGAGGGAATTTCCAAGAAGAATTGTGAGACAGATGAGGAACAAGGGTGTGACGATTAGAGCTATTTGTGAGGGGGTGTATGGAATTATTTCCTCCAGGTTATGTTGGCCCTCCGTCATTTTCGACATTGAAATTTTTTAATTATTTATTATTATTTTTATAATTATATTTAATTTCGGTTTTAATATTTAGCTTTATCAAAATTCTCCAATATATTTCAATATTTTATATTAGAAATGAAAGAAAATTTAAGTAGTGTAAAAAATTCGTAGGAGGAAAAATGTGAATTTTGGTTGTGTAGAAAATATAGTATAAATACACACTTCCTTTCCTGTACGAGTCTAATTAAATTACTCAGAAATTGTCAGGTTACTTTCATTCGTGTAGAGGTATGAGTAAGCGTAAACCATATGCCATGCTAGCCTATTCTTATCTAAAGCCGAACGTATCGAATGTATTAAATTCACAAGGTTTCCTTGTATCAAAATATGTGTCATATTAAATTCACACATGATAAATGTACATGTGGTTTCATATCCTGACTCATTTCAAGAATTTATGCATGGCTTGCTCAATTGCATTTAAACAAGTCCAAAGATACGAATTTTTAAAATCGAATATTATTTTAATAATCAAGGTAAATTTTTGTCTTCCCAAGCCGGACAAGCTATATGGATAAAAAAAGGTACCTACTGGACTGAATTTCTATGGAAACTCAGGCATGTCCTAAAACAAACAAAGAGCTCGACAGAAATAAAATATGACGTCGGTTAAATTCTTCCATTTCGTTCGCAAAGAAAAGTAAGCGGTCATAAAATATAGAACAGCCGGTCCGCCAAGTTCCTTTAAAAATTTATGTGTTTAATTTTTAATCAAGGCAAAACATTTTTCTTTATTCCGTCTCAGTTTTAACCACTCACTCTGACAAGGGAGTGTCATTGCACGTATATCGTCAGCGGAGTGCTCTCCAATTGAATCGAAATTTATATTAAGTGGCACAGGCACAGGGGATAACCTTTCATGAAATGTGTCTTTCAAAAAAAAATTCTGACGGGCACTTACCCTCAGATTCCTCCCTTCTGAGCTTTTTCGTCAAAAGTGACTAATTTAATAAAAAATAAGCTGTCGAGTCCCGAGTTAATGTGATGACAACGGTTAACCATTACACTAAAAAACCATAAACCGTGGATTAAATGGGATTGTCGTGTTGAGGTGCTTTGAATAATTAAAATTAATTTATGAAATGTACGTCTTACTTTAAATCCGAATATTATGGCAAGAACTATGAGTCCTATTGCGTCATTTATTATTCATAATTTATACGTCTTATCTAATACCGGTCGAACCACTTAAACTTAAACATTTATTATAGCAATCGTGAAATACAGGGTAATCCAGAAAATGTGACCCATCTTTGAGTGACAATAGCAGCGGAACGCGTTGACCGATTTACTCGAGATACAACTCATTAGAAAGCCCCTGCGATTCTGAGTTAAGGACAATTCAATTTAAATTCCAAGAGTTTGAATACTATTATAACCTTAGTCAACGTGACCGGGACGTACGCTTCGTGACTTCTGGTAAACCCTGCAATAAACAATAAGAAAAGAGTGGAGTTACTGGAATTGTCATGCTCCAATTGTTTTAAATATTTGAAATTTCATTTTCAAATGTACTGGCCGATTTGAACCACATAAAACTTTCCTCTGTTAGAAATTGGAAACACGCGCTAGGGGCAGGGCTTTGTATTCATTGCTTCTTGAGGTCAAATTGTCCATTCCGTTTGCGCTATTTGGATAAGTGATCATTTTAAGTCCTGTAAGTATATTGTTTATCCGAAAAGTCCACGTAATAATTCGAGTGTGCAGTTAATAGCATATGTTTATGCATGGCTACATGAAATGCGCATTACTCATATTCGTAAATCACTTAGCATACTAATGTCCGTCATCAAACATTGATTTCACGACCCATAATACCAGGGCTGTTTTTTTAGACTATTTTCGAATTAATACTTTTATTTATATAATAAAGCCAAGTTTTGCAGTTGAATTTTCAATTCCAAGTCTAACATTTCAAGGGCCGAAAACTCCACAACAAATGTAATTCACACAAATACAATTCTACACATTTATATAGGTTTAATTTACTAGAGATAGTATAAAACGTTTTAAATATTATTTTTTTCTGTTTTGAAATTAAAGCAGTGTAAGATGGACTCGGACTCTGTTTTCCGTCTGGGTGAATATATTTTGAAAGTCCCTTACCTACTTGGTCTCCCGTCTGTTCGATTCAACAAAACGACTCAACTATTTGAACCCATTTCAAACACCATAGACAAACTTCGATGTCTGTTCATCTCGTCAGTCATGTTTGTTTTAAAATGTACCCTCATCATTGTTCTGATCAATGATCGGAATATTCTCAATTTGGCAAGGATGGAAGATTGTATTCATGTTGGCATTGCCGGCATTTGTATCATGTCTCTTCGCATGGACTTACACTTTTGGAGGAAATTCGACCAAAATCTCCAATTACTCAACGTTACACGTATCACATTTAATATTGTTTGCGGTAAGGAAAAATTATTTTTGTTCGAATGATTGGTTGCCATTTTTCAAAATTTGATTTATTCTCTCACGCTTTCGAAATCGATATGATTTTTTTCTTCAAAAGATTTATAGAGAAACAAAATTGACATTGTCTCGTTCATTCAAGCAGAGTCAAAAACATGTATAAAAATTATCATAAGCAAAAATTATTTTACTTCATCAACCCGGGTAAGAGTTTAAAAAAGCGTCCCTGCGTGACTCGTGTGATCTGTCTAAATAAAAATACGAGCATTGAAAATATTCGACGGCAATTTCTTTTATTAATTCCAGAGCGCTATGGAAGAACTGACATTCCTCCAAGAAAAAGCACGGCAATACTTGGATTGAAGCTGTGCATTTCAGCATTCATGGCCATTGTCCTTCTTGCTCCAATTGCTTGTATGTTGGACACCAATCTCTACTTCTTTGTCCGTTTAGTCCCAACGCCGACTTTACCAAGTTGTGCTCCAATCGTCGAGTTGAGCGGATTTACTTGTACACTCGTACCAAGTCTTGATCTCCAGACGATCATTTGGATTGGATTCATGATGACAACACAATTCATATT
>JAQIXO010001464.1:0-12328 GCA_034700305.1 Protaphorura armata | reverse complement strand
AGGATATAGATATTAGTTGTTACCAAGGTCGGGTTGACCACCACACCAAGTTTCAGATCAATCCGGAGGGAACAGGTGAGACAGTTCCATTGTTAGTCTCAGTAACGCAGTCGTGGCCAGTATGACAAGCGCGCTGTTCGATATTTTGAAAATTTATAGTTAATATGAATTTTTTTACTCAGTTCGTTTAGTTTTGTTACTGGCTTGGACGAAGTAAGAAAAATCAGATTAATTATTTGATTTACCGCTCGATTACTGTAACTAATCTATAAACTCTTGCTAACTTTGTTATGACGGAATAATTCTTTATATTTTACACACAATTGAAATATGGAATTTAATCTATTCCTCGCTTGCAAATGATATATGAAGTTCAATTTGCCTGAACAAAGATTTTCGATTATCTCCAAAATCGGTAAAAATTCCCGCAGAGTGGTTCCTGATTTCTAAATTAATTCATTCTGACCGGACCACCTTAGTCGTCTAATCTTGTAGGCAGAAAAGGGAGTGCACAGGGAATAAAAAAAATCTTTGAACAAAATGGACAATCCATCAAGAACTACCCAGAAGCACTTTATTTGAAAGTGGTTGAATTGTCTGGCCTGGCCGCTGGCCTGGCCCAGTCTGTCTGGTATCTGAGAATATTGTATGAGAGCCGGTACCTTCTTCGGTTGTACGGTTGGACACTATGTAGTACGTATCTCCACCTGTACACCCGCATGAAATATTTGCAATTTTAACGTGGAATCGCTCTGGGAAATCTGAGGGTCGTCAGGTGAGATAAAGCACAGTGTCTATACAAGCTATACCTCAAAAATATGAATTTATGATGGAAGGAACGAGTTCAATTAATTTAATTTATTATGATGAAAAAAAATATATTACTGTGTGTGTATGTGTGTGTGTTTCCCCTACACCTACCTCATTTCCATTTTCACCCCTTAACCGTTTCGTTTCGATGAAAATCTGCAATCTTATCATAAACCATGGTGGAAGGGAAAAATTCTTCCCCCGAAAATATAATTGAGAAATAAAAACTCGTTTCTAAATGGGATTTGAACTACATTATCATGTAAATGGGGATCATTCGAGGTGGTTTGATGGGATATGGGATCAATACACCATCCGCCAGCCTATCATCCATGCACACTGTAACACTGAAAGGGTTTTGTGTAATTTTTATGAAAATTGTGAACTCATAAACTATGGCACAATGCAGAAGAGGGTTAATGCATTATTGGAGGAACCCCGCACTCTCATCTTCCACTGCCGCTGTAGCGCAAAAACTATTTGACAATTTTTCCCTAAACTTCGAAAACTTTATCACAAATATATACAACCTAATTGCCTACATTAAAATTTTGTCCAGGAAGAAATGACCATGACCTGAGGGTATGCACGCGGAGAGGAAAACGGCACATTATTATAATAGCCCTGGCTGTCATGCTGAAGGTCGCAACAAAATCCAATGCAAAAAGTGAACTTAAATTCCAAAATATCAGTTTAATCAATCTTTGATCATTTTCTCGAAATTAATGAAGCGAAAAAATCCTGTACTATAAGATGACCGGATTTGTAGACTAGAATTTGTAGATGCTTTGCTATGTGGTTTGTAAGACGAGTTTTCATTCCACGCATCCGTACGGAATAGTTTGCATGTGTGAGCCTAAGCGTAACAAGAAGATTCCTTTAGGATTTTTTGGCGGGCAGGTATGTAATTAAATTTGAGCCCTGACTCACGAAATACCTGTCAAATCTAAACCTGCCAATGATTGCAGAATAACATGTTCATAGTAAATACAAACCCTTTCGGTTTTTCTTCATTGCCTACTGCACTAGCAGTAGTCCGCGCGGCCATTCCTTAGCGCCATAAAACCGATCACCCATCTCACGCTTAGTTATTACCTCTAAAAAAAATTAAACACTAGTTCAGCTCCTCACTTTGGACGGCCAAAAAACAGACCAAAAAAAAAGGTCATCCACTCTTATGCATATACGTTGCTATGTTGTATTTCAATAACCCGCCCAATTTTCAGGTTTCTGCCCTACACGTACGTATTATGTAATGAAATGAAAATCCATGCTTTGATTTTGAACCGGTTTCATTTACTCCCCGTGCATAATTTAAAGGAATTCCTGGAGAGAGACATAACATAATACAGGCAAACAACACACGCACACCAACCAACCTCACCAAACACGCAAACAATACTTTGTACTTTCTATCCACTTAGGAGACCTGAGTCTATAGGCCTTGCCTTCCCTTGCCTTCCATGAGGCAGTTGTGTATTTAACCTTATAAATATATTATCAGCTTTGGGTCAGGCATCAAGAATTGGAAGCTGAATGGGTGGCCCACACAGAAGCTTCAAAAAGTGTATAAAGTAAATTCACCCGTATGACCAAATGTGACCATATTTTATCGAGCCACTTCTAAAATGACATTTCACTTAAGAATTATAACTAATTACCATTAATGGAATTTCAGAGAGATATGCGGTCAAAGATGCACGTGCATACTTTAAGATAGAAAATAGCAGGTACCCCTAGCAGTAGGAACGGCATATGTCGGAACACTCTACAACATAACTTGTAAACACATAGGGTGAAAACGCTTTAGATTTAGAGCGTCAAATCATTTTGAGTCAATTATACCATGGCACTATATATGTATGCAATACAAAATCAAAATAGAATTTCCGCCGTCACAATCACAATCAGTCAAAATTAATCCGACCACCGGATGCCTGCCTATTTATATTTATACATGCAACTCTGCAAAAGGTAAGAACTGTGCCCTAATTTTCAGACCGAGGGCACCATGCAGAGAGTTCAAGGCAATTGTTTCAATGGTAAACACTGTAACTTAAAGAAACCACGAAACCTGGCCAGGCAGGCTGTGAAACTGTGAAATTCTGCTCCCACCCAGTCGCAGTCATGCTATTCTACTCTACCAGCATCGCGCGCCGTCACAATCACCGTAATTAAGAAAAACAAACACAAATGTTAACCCTATGAAGCTTCTCAGTCTAAATTAGACCAAGTTTCCCATCCTGTAAAATCTGAGGCGAACGAGGAAGGTGTTTTTGATGTAAAAACCCAAAACTGACTCGAAATATATCGATGTCGATATCGAAATATAAATATAATAACATCAGTGGTATTTCTGAGCACAATATGACCCATGTTGATAATTTGACAATGAATTTGTGCTGAATGCTATGTTTTATGTCGTACAGGTCAAAATGTGTTCCTTGTGAGCAAAAAATAGAGTATGTTATTCGTACTAACGAAGCGAATCACAAACAAATGGGCCATCTCACGTACCGTACACTCCGTACACCAAAACAAAGGTCACGCGAACAAGTAAGACGTCATCAGTCTCGACATAATTGGTGAGAAAATTCTGTTATGTAGCACATTAGGGAACGTAACGCCAAACACTGTACTGGACTGCACTGGACAGGCAGACCTATTTGGCACAGGCACAGTACAGAACATTGTAGACTTCCAAATATGTATTACATAAGAAAAGTGGAGAAATTCTCACATAGAATTGTACATAGTATTTTCTCCTGACAAGTGAGTGTGGAGAGCTGACGTGTTTCCCGGCACCACCCACATCCTAAAAACTTAACTTACAAAAACAAACTCCTTAATCAACTCTGGCGGGTTGGACTTTTTTAAACGCAAACTTCTGGTGGAGACCGCTCATAATTGACCCCGTAATCAATCATGTCATGGACACAATAGAAAGCATACGTAGGACGGACGAGACGGGACGGGAGAAATGGGTGCTTTCTAACGACAGCCCAAGCTCCGACTTTCTCCATAATCTAATTCCATTCACATCAGAAGAAGCAGCAGCAGCTGAGTAAGAAAGAAAGAAAAAAACTGAAACTGAACAGTGATATCAAAATTGAACGAGGATAAAATGGAAGACGTTGTAAGACCAAGACCAGGGCCTTCTGTCTGTGGTCTCTTCACTCGGCCTATCCACTAATTCGATTAAGATGATCTAAGGAAAAGTCAATTGGAAACTCTACGTCTTGGCTAAACCATAGTCCTAGTCCTAGGCTTGGACTTGGACTCCACCTCGATTCGTGGTTTATATGAGACCACGAACCAAACTTTCCTGCTGCGTAGGCTTTTGGTTTTCACTCTCACAAGGAAGACACCCTGGATGACATGATCTAAAATTAATCAACTTCTTCATAAAGCTGTAACGAATTGTCTGTGCATGCGTATGTATTGAATATTTTAAATTCATAGCATTTCAAAGCCTTGGTTTCATCTCATATCCCTCCCTTGTCAGTTTTGGGTTTAGTGTGCACTTTGTGCTTTCATTCACTCACTTTCTCCAGAAATGTGCTAGTGCTAGTGCTAGTTCACTTTTCCCATGGAAGGATCACCCATATAGTATAATATGGATGTGCGTGCATTCCTACGTGTTGAACTGATACAATTCCATTTCCTAAGCACAAATATATTTGTGGAAGAGTTTAGAATCGTATATTCTAGTTGAATCTACATTGCCGTTGGTCGTTGCAGTTCCTTCCTAGTCTGGTTTCTACGAATTACTTTCTAGCTGGGTAACTGACTAGTGAGAGAGTGACTGACTAGACGAGGGTTTACACGGGAGTATGGATGAGTTGGTTGGAATTAAACTAGATTACATAGTCAGGAATGAAAATGAACCAAGGAGAAAATGCATTGAATAGGGAAGGACATGGACATGGGATCCCAGATCCTATCCTATCCTATCCTGGCCACAGGACATAGGAGTTCTACCACTAAGCTCTGACTTCTACTTCTACAGCTGAACAAAGCTAGTTCATTAAATAAGTCGATTTTAGTCAAAGGACTAATAATATGGGCAGAGGTCGTGTCTCCTGCTGCGCGTGTACCCTTGAAGACTGGGGGAGTAGGCGTAGGTGCTGGGAATTAAATGAGTAAATAAATATATGGAGGAGACTCACCTGGATTCAAATTTCGATGAATGATGGAAATTAGTGGAGCGCTCACTCAAATTATTTGAAATAATTGTTCCTAGAATCAACAAATCAAAATTGGAAATTAGTTTAATCATTCCGAGTTTATTTTTGTGTTAAAAAAATATTATGCTTTCTCTGCTTTCTTCGACTTTCTCCACGTGTTCTCTAACAAATTACTCGCCAACACGTGAATAAGAATAGAACAAATCAAATGTCAAATCCAAATTATGCATGTACGGTGTGGGTGTGGGTGTGTGCGTACGTGGGTGAATGTTCTACAATAAAAGATGTTCAGGAATAAATGTAAAATGGGAATACAACTGTGAGGAGAAGAACTAGAGATACTTTCTCCTTGAAAATTAGCCATAAAAAGAAAGATGAAACGATTGGACCTCATCACAGAAAGTGAACATGAAAGAGAGTTTGAGTAGAAAACAAAAGGCACGCACGGCACGGACGCAATATTCAGTCAGGGAAAGTCAATATTCAGTCAGGGAAAGTCTCAGTCAGGGAAAGTCTACACTCTCTGACATAATATTTGAAAATACAAATGTAAGTATATATTGCAGTCAATGCATATTTTTAACTAAAGCTCGTCCGTACATCTTTGGATATGTTATCTGGGTGTTAAAAATCGGGCACTTTTAATATTAATCACGAGGGTTCAAAACCGATAAACCCAGGGAAATTCAGAAAATTATGCCTCGGAATTACGTAAATAATATTAATACCAAGAAATACAAATTGACTATAACAGAAGGGTATTTTCTCCTAAATTTTCAAGGCCAATACAAAACTACATTACACAGAAAGAGAAAGCAACAAAGGAAGAGACTTTTGTTAGTTTTTGAGTTAATCCGACTAAGTGTCCATGGTATGGGTAGACGTGTGCTTTGGTTGAAATTGTAAAAGGGGTTTTTAGTACCAGCGGCAGAGTGAGAGGAGAAGAGAAGAGGAGATGAAATGTAAATGTAAATACCCGGGCTAATTCCGCACTTACATTATCATGTTAATGAATCGGGAGTTTTTTCTGAAACAACAGAGAGACTTCGTTAGTAGTCTCAGAGTCTCAATCCTATTCCATTCCATACATATGCATGATGAAGGCCATAAAAGTTGGGAATGGGGCTCATTGCCTTAGCTAGGATTCGCATGGCTATGCTATGAGGGTGCATGAGGTCATATTCATTAATTTCATTTTGGACAAGGGAAATCAACACTGATTCAATTGAGAAAATAATGGTTTTCTCTTAGGAAACGGCATAAGTTACGCTGAACTGAGTTTCAAATTTATGACCTTCTCGACAGCTTCCTAATGCTCTTAGTTTCCCTTCATTTCATTCTCTTACTCATAAATGCACGCAACGCAACGCAACGCAACCAACCAAACGTGTAGACTCTAGACTCAACGTGTAAACGTGTAAACTAATATATTATCCACCGTACACCGTACAAACACCATGGCCATACATAAGCAACCAAATAATAAGAGAAATGAATGATGAGTAAATTTCTGGTCCGGGTAACTAACTCCTAACTCAACCGCAACAATAATAATGCAAAAAAAAATATGAGCAGTTACCTAATAAATAACAATCATTGCGTGTTAAAAAAATAGTGGAACAAAATGCTCGCTTAGCTTAAGTGTTACTAAATTCACAGGGTTGTACAGTGCAATTTTATTAGTAATTTTAATAATGGGCCTACACATTAATTGACATTCGACTTTGTCGTTGAAATTTAACCCGCCATATCGCAACCACCAAATTCTACGAATTTTCTGCAAGGTATGTGATAGAACTGTACGTGTATACTAAGTCTTTGTCCTCTGCTAGAAAAGTCAGTCTGAGTCTGGAGTCTGGAGTCTGTGACTAAGACTAAAATTGATCCTTCACTAACGGGGTTTGGAGCCTAGAGGATTTGAGATTGAGATGTGACTGCATGACGAGCATTCCCAAGTGGTTCTCAAGATCAGTCACACTCCTATTGTGTATGTCAACCCAACTTTGACTCAAGCGTCTCAGTCAATGCACTAGCGCAGGGCACAGGGGTGTCAAGTGAGTTCACTAAAAGTTCATCATAATGAAGACAATACGGATTGGGACTACATATAGTACTATGCGGATCCTTTTCAGAGGAAGATTTTACTAGTCAGCCAATTGGGGCGCCTCTGGACTTTTTCGAAACACCTAGTGTTTTCTACACATGTCCGTAATGTTCTGATTTCCAAGGAAAATAAAATAGTAATTACGAGAGTAGAGTAAAAGCCCTAAAATAGATTTTGTTTAGACATTTGACTTGACAAACGGTAGGTAAGGGCAGGCAGGCTAAGGCATTGTCTTGTCTCAGATCCCCTTCGACTTCTTCTTAAGGTGTATTTACGTAATATTTATGTTAAATGAGAAGGAAGGGAGGGAAGAGAGCGTGAAGAATCTCATCTCAGAGAATCAAAGCCAAAGTCAAGGAAGAAACGACATACGATACGACGATACGCGTCTGACGGAGACGTTATGTTTCTTCCAACGTTTTTCCAACCGTTTTCGTGAACGTACGGTATATGGTCGGTCGTAAGGACGTAAATCAGGACTTGAACATAACGAGCATTTGCATTTAGATGAACGGCTTGGGAGTCAAATGGAATAGAGAGCAGAGGAAAAGTCAGGACAGACAGGGTTAGGTTGGTTGGTGACCAAGTCGAGGTTTTGTGTCTTCTGTTTATGTACATTTAATTTACTCCTGGTAGTCTAGTCTAGTGTAGTCTGTAGTGTCCTGGACTGACTCATCATAAATCGAAGAGAGAAGAACCTGGGATGTGGAAATTGGGGCCACGTACGAACAATACCTCACTCTACGTGCCTTTCACACAGAAAGAGAGAAAGAGTAGAGAAGAGAAGTCACATAATGGGTGCCCTGAATCCTCATGTAGGTAAAATATGTGAATTGAACTTTTCCGGTCCTTTATTTTTGGGGGATTCCAACATTCTCACGATTCACGAAACACCTTACTTTGCGTTGTACGTATACATACGTGGTTCAAACCATCAACAATCAAGCAAACAAAGATGTTCGTTTTACATGTTGCGTTCTCATCTTTGAATCTATTTTTTGGACGACTGATCATGTTAACTAGGACTTTGAGACCACCCCTGATTCTAAAGTAATTAATGAAGATGTTCAGGGAAGCATTGTGATGTCGGTTTAGTCTGTAGATGCAGAATATACAATACAACGCTACATTAACAGAGTTTAACGTAAAGTGGCAAATTCTTTGAATCTTTTTTAGTTTTAAAGAACAATTAAAAATTTGAATACAGGTAGGGAGGTAACGTAACCAAAATTTTAATTTTAACAATGATTTCAAAACCTTTGTGGTTTGAGTTTACAAAGGGTATTTATGGACAACTTGATAAGTCGATTTCATGCCAACTGCATAACTGTTCAGCAGTTACTTCATATTTTCCATATATTTGGACAAACGGAGCGTCGTTATACTGTACTACCAGAATTTGTACACATTAAATCATTGTTTCACAAACTATGCACACAAATCGTTTTCCTCGTCATAAGTTATCCGCCGTTTAAAAAATTAGTGAATATTTCAATTACATCAAAAATGTACTAAAGTTCAAGTTGTTTCGGTTGAAAGCGTATACTCTTGTATTTTTTTGTTCCCTGAAATTTGTGAGAAGCAGAACAGCCTGGTCATAGGAAAAATCGTATGCGCTCACAAATGCTGAATGTTTTCCTGGTGTACGTACGTATTCCCGGAGAAACTCTGCTGCGATTCCGATTGCGATCCAAAATCCGTTTAAGGAAGAAAAACCCGAATGAAATTGCCTGGCTCTGCTGAATTTTCTAGGGGAAGTAAGAACACATTTTTCTCCTTCAAACTCAACACTAGACTCATATTTCCTGTGTCCATCCTTCGTGAAATTTTCATTTGATTCATTTCCGGGCTGTCCACCTCGTCCACATAAAAAACTCAAACAAAAATACCCGGGTAGTATTTCCTGAACATCCTTGTGCTGTGAACTGCTGTGCATGCACTGCACTGACTGAGTTCTCAAATTCAAATTCAGTCTTCTTCTATTTTTTTTCTTCTCCTTCGCTCCAATTGCCCTGGGCTCACTCACGGAGAACAAATTTTTATGTACAGTTGGAATCATTTTTCTCCACAGGGAAATGTGAAGTGGAGCATTCATGCAATAAACGAAATGGACATTCGAGGGTCATTTCATCCAAAAACTTTAACTCATCCCATACTTCCTTCCTTATTCCAATTCCAATTCCAAACGACCACTCTGTCCGTTTCTTCAACACAAAAATGAACTCGACCGGGATTTTTTCTTTTGGAATCCCATGAATAGTTACTCTTGCTCAACTCAGCTCACAAAATCATAAGAAAATACAGTACAGGGTGTCTCATACGTTGTAAGTTGCAAAAATATTGTTCATGGACCTGGAAATGAACTAACCACAGGGTTTTCTTCAAATCCTTCAACAAACAGCTCAGAAAATCAACCAGATCCGAGTATCCGGAAAGTACTCTCAGGATATTTTCCCTACATTCGAAAAAATCGAGTCTCGTTGAACAGCAACACTGTATGGCCAGAATTTGTAGGCATTAAATCATTTCCACGTTGTTTCACAAACTATGTGTGTACATTTTTACTCGTTACTTACGTACAAGTAAAAACCTAGCCAACTAGTAGTATTACTACATAAACAAGGTAATTAATGAGACAACCGCCTGACCTGTGCTATGCAAGCAACAGCAACAAAAAAGATAGATAAAATAGAACATCGTCTTTGCGTTGTACTGTAGTGTTGTAGTGTTTTTTGAGAACTAAACAATGATGAAGGAACGTAAAGAAGGAGATAAAGCAGTAGCTATGTGTATGCTTATGTGTCTACCACCCCTGCCATGTTTTCAAGATCGTGGGCTCTACCCATTCCTTGTTCTTAATTCCAGTTTTTACAGTTTCACTTATTATTTTATTTGGTCACAGCACATACAGCGGCCGTCGGACTTCAAGTCAAGTCAGATCTCACGAGGAATTTTATTTAAATGTGAAGTTCAAACCATACCATGATGAGTGCATGCCCCTGCCAGGTAAATTTTGCCCTGAATTTTACCCCCGAATATTTTCCCTTGTGAATACGCAAGAGTGTGTAAGCTTCCAGCTAGACATTAATCAGAGAGCACTCAAGAGCACATAATTCCAGTTTTTTTTCAAACAGGTAGAAAATCCAATACCAATACTATACATACTACAAAAGTCACATTCACATTTCACATAAAGCTTAAGCATTTGTTGTCTTGAATTGTATTGTATGTACTTGTGATGATCGCATGCTCATCGTTAATGATGAATCCTTGTTTATCAACTCTCCATGTCAATTCTTATCGGACAAACAATTTTTAAAGCGTCTTCGGCAAATAATGAATTTGAATAAATTCAAAACCAAAGGGTTTTTACTTGTCACCGTCATTGTCACCCAAAGACGTCCACATCCACACCGGCATCATTAAGAATCGTGTTTATTAATTCGTAATCGAATTGATTTACCGTTGTAGCATGCAAGCCTAATTCTTTCGGCCACTTCGCCAGAGTGAGATTCTTACATATAATTCATGCCAAAATAGTTAGCACATGTGTAACGTGTAAATATGTAGATATTTTGTGGCGACAATTTTTTTTCTACTGAAGATCAATGGATCGACCTCATTCATGTGACAATCATTGTCAATCGAGTCGCAGTCGAAAAAAAATTCAATAGCGATGGCTGGCTTTAGATTTTCTCCATTTAGAATTTGAAGGAAGGGTAAGGGTGCGTAGTTGAAGACAGCCCAGGACAGGCATTAGATATGCAAAGTTTAGTTGCGTCGTTTCAAGTCTGAATACAGATTCGTTAGGGAGCTAATTTTTTCAAATATTCACGGAACCCTTATGCAGTGCAGTGCAGTGCATACGTAGACGTACTATCCACTCGATCTCGCCATGAATAACAATTAACAATCAATCTCAATTCAATTGGGTGGGGACAAGGACGACCCACGACACTAGAGACTAAACCCGACCCGACCGTCATTTGAGATACAAATAGTTTCATTTGAGAATTTTAAAAGGCCATCGAACGCTGGTGTGATGTGTCGGTACTAAATTTTAGTTATGTCACGAGAGTTAAATTAGACAAGAGCTCAAATATTTTGTGCATAATTTGTTCAAGTAACTGCATGAATGGCAAAGAAAAATCTGCGGAGTATACGCAACACTTTTGTATCATTACAAAATGTCATCTTACGAAAACACATGCATAGCACACGGCGTTTGTCTCATAAATCGTATCGATCAACCATTCCATCCTTGCCATTTCAAAATACATACACAGAGAGACAAAGATGAAGATGACATGACTTGACAGAGCAGATTTTACCATTCCCTATAATTTTTGCATGTGAACCTCAAGAGAAGAGAAGACAACCCGAAAACTTGATGAGCGATGAAGCGGTGAAATTCTGAAACGCTGTGTCACTTTCACTGAAATTCACAAACCCTTGCCTTGCGTTCTCGTACTTTTGAATCTCAATTCTTGTACGTGTACGTACGGTGCGTTGATGCTCCCAAAGCACATAAATAAAAGTTGATCTCCAAACAGATCTCATGAGTAGTGCTTGTACAGTAATGTACATAAAGTTAAGCCAAGGCAGGCAAGGTTCCTTTTGTTGTCATTGTTTGCAATACAGACAATAAAGAATAAGCCCGTTTTGTGTTGACTCAAGAGTTTGAACAATTTTCAAATGAAGATTGCTTATTTAGCGGAAAGGATTGAAGAAGCTCACGAGGAAAACACTCTACTTGTAAAAATTAAAAAGATCAATAGGATTTTGTTCAGGATTAGTAATTTCAGGTGTCACCGTCAAATTATTTTCTGATTGAAGCTCAGTGACCCACAATTTTTACATATGTACTACAAACCCTTAGGTTATGTGGCAATGTCTGCCGATAATACCTCTGGGTTAGTTTTCAATGCAGAGTAGTTACCTTGTGATATACTGAATACTGTAGTGAAGTTTCCAACAAGAATTTATAGACTCAATCTAAAATTCAGTGAGTCGTGACTTGCCACACCATTTGGTTTTAAGCTTTAGGTTTTCCCTTTTGACTAAATTACATTTACATGGACACACAACACATTACATGCGTGGTTATTCAAGTTTACTTTTCAATTACGAACATTACATTACATGGTATTTGTAGTATACGTACATTCCTATCGTAGTCATCAGGTGCCAGAGTGTCGAACCCTAAATGACTACCTGACGTACTGAC
>JAQIXO010001463.1:0-12329 GCA_034700305.1 Protaphorura armata | reverse complement strand
AGCTCCATTTGAGTATTTTAGTATCAAGGTGAAATTTGAGTATTATACTAGCCATTTGAGTATAACTGGTCACCCTGGACATAGTAGCTCGTGAATCTCTGAATAAATAACTTAATGTGTATAAGTATATACAGGTACGGTTCTAAAATTTCTTAATTACAATTACAATAGAAACACAAAAATGGATTGAACTAACAACGTGCGTCTGTTTGAGAAAGCGACAAGAGTTATGTAGTAGTACAAATCATGTAAATTACATCAATCCGTAATTTTTCAGAGCAATGTAAGTTTTGATTACTACAGTGACTAGTGATTTCTTTGAATTTATAGGTCAAATTCTAATTCGTGGAAAACTTTGGATGACAACCTGGAAAATTGGTTAATTGATCAGCAACTAAAATAAGGTTCGAAATACATATAGTAAATGATCGAATAACCGCCGGAACTTCCATAATAGAGACCTGGGCTTGAATAAACGCAGGATTACTATTATGATATCTATCCATTAAGTGCGTGGAGAAAGTGGTGAAAGTCTGCGACTTCATACTATAGGCCCATATTGTATATATAACGAATATGCGCTTCGGCGCTTAATCTATTGCTTCCATAAGGGCAGGCGGCAGTGTCAAGGACTTAATAATTAGTAACAATAAATTAATTAATTACCAAATTAAAATTGTCCTTGTATTTTTATAATTCTCCAGATATCAACAAAAGAAGATACAAATCTGGTGTGACGTAAAGGAATTTCTTTTTGGAATCCAATAGAACGTTTCGTTTTTGTTGTAAATTTTAATTGTCACGTTTACATAAATAACCGAATAACTACCGGGCTTCAATAGAGCCCTGGGCTTGAATAAACGCCGGGTCTTTCTCCATTGAGTTATAGAAAAATTTGTAAAATTGTGCGGCCTTCACCGGACTCTTAATCCGTCATTGAAGGTAATTGTTTGAAGCAAACAATTTATTTATACTAGCACTAGCTATTAGTCTTGACATTAATTGCAAATCACAATATCATTTATTTCTACATTTGATTTTGTTTAAAGGTGCAGTCCGTGCAGTGCGAGCCGTAATAATTCTTGAACTTGAAAGTGTTGAAATTGATACTCAATACACAGTAATGGATCAACAAATTATGGAAAGAATGTTAGCTATGAAAGCTGGAATTCCAAATGACCCAAGGATGTTGGCCCAATACACAGACAAGTCCTTCCTGTTCTTTGAATATGAAACCCGTATGAACCACTCCAAGAAGTTGGCAGCTGACATGCCTTACAAATTTGAACAAACGACATCAACTGGTCTCCGATCTTCTGTCCCTGTCCAATTGACCCCAGCCAATCGAGTTGACATTCCGACCTTAGCCAGAAATACTGAAAAAGTCCTGGAGGGAAAATATTTTTTATGTCGTACACTGGTTCCACCCACCAAGATGTCTGCTATCATGACAATCGTTGAAGATCCAAAAGGTCAACAAGGAGTTCGACTTGCCCTCTACAATTATTCAAGTTCGAATAAAGAGAAACTCGCTGATCTCCTTCAGGATTTACCTGTGGCCCAAATATTGGCTATCAAGAATCCTTGGTTCAAATCTACCCAAGATGGCGGATTTGCACTCCGATGTGACAACCCCGCAGATGTTATGGTAATATCTGAATTACTGTCTAAAGAATTATTCCCAGGGGTCCAATGGGAAGGAGAAGTTCCAAGAAAATGGCTAGAATTCATTAAGTCTCCACCGCAATCAGCACTTGAATGGAAAAATGAAGGGAATAAATTATTTATAGCTCAAAAATATCAAAAATCTGTTCAATGGTACACGGAAGGGTTGAATTTGAAAGATGACGCCGGAAAAAGTGCTGAAGGCACGGTCATGTGTGACATGTTGTCAAATCGTGCTGCAGCTTATTTGAATTTGGATTGCTTTCAAAATGCACTTCAAGACGTGAACAAATTATTGGAAATTGATCCAAATCACATCAAAGGATTGTACCGTAAGGGAAAATCATTCTTGGGATTACAACGTTACGAAGAAGCAATCACATTTTTGACGGCGGCTAGAAATTTGAAAAGTTTAGATTCAAAAAATCAGAAGTTATTCACTGAATTGTTGAAATTGAGTGAAATTTTGCTCAAGCAACAAAAGACTGGAGAATACGACATACCAAAATTGTTGAGTGCGGGTGCTGTTCGACACGATGACTGTGCCGACTTTGTTGGGCCTGTCGAAGTTAAGAAAATTGATGGAAGAGGGCGTGGACTTGTTGCAACTCAAGACATCGAACCAGGTCAACTCATTTCGGCCACCAAGGCTTTTGTTGTAATTCTGCCAGAACCGCCGCAGGGTCAAGTTCAATCTGTTGAAAATGAATTCAACATTAATTTTGAAACTAATTTAATTAATACTGCGTCTCAGCGAAAATTAGTTCAAGAAATTGCTCAAAAGTTGACATTGGAGCCAAGTCTTTGCCGTGGGGTGTATCAGTTATACGCCGGAAAACATTTACCAATTTACAGCGACGGTGACGAACATGGAAATGGCGACCACATGGTCGACATGAAAAGAATTGACGCCATTTGTACTTACAATTCATTTGCTGGAAGTATATCAATGGAAACAATCAAAACGGATGAAGATAAGTTGTTGAAACAGAGTAGAGAGACAAGTGGTCTCTGGATTTTTTCATCTTTCTTCAATCACAGTTGTTGGGACGCCAATGCTCTCTGGACAACCTTTGGTGACATGTTGTTCGTGAGGGCATTTAAGAAAATTCCACAAGGAGAAGAAATTTTGATTCCGTATCAGACTCCGATTGTGTTATATGAACATCGTGAAGAATTCTTGAAGAAACATGGATTTGTTTGTGAATGTCGACTTTGTCAAGTTGATCGAGATGATTCGGCGGATGGTCAGAAGAGGGCGGAGTTATTGAAAAAAATTGACAATCTCTGGAAGAATAAAGATGATAAGAATCACGATGGCGAACAAGCGAAACATGATTTGATGATGGCCTGTTTCAAAAATATTATGGATTTCGAAAAAGAAAGTCAAAATCCAAAGTTAAAAATATACCCATCTTTGGCGTACCCACTGACTGATTTGGCCCAGCATTACTTCAATCCCAAGACACAAGACTTCAAAAAATCTGCAAATTTGTTGACCAAGTGTTATGACCTCACTATCAACTCACCATTGAAAGAATTTGCGGTCCAATCTTGTGCCAATTTAGTTGCTGCTTATTTGATGGACGGAAATGTGAAAGAAGGAAAGAAATGGACGGAAACGTTGAAGAAAGAAATTTTGATTTTCTATGGAACTTTGGGTATGGCCGAAGTGGTTGGGAAAGATACTCTGGTTTTGATGGAGAAATTTAATATTACTTTTTGAGCATTCAGTTGGGTTTTTGGGACATTAACCAACAATGTCCCGGGTTGAGAACGTTTCATTTGAAATTATATTCAAAATCACTTTAGCAATAACATTAAAATACAAAAATTCTCCATTAACGTATTCTTTTCTTATTCTGTTGTAATTTTGCAGAACAAAATATTAAATTAATTTGAAATAAATATCCAACATTATGGTATTCTGGGTTAAAGCACTGTGGTTAATAATCTATCTCTTCTTCATCTTCTGACTCCTGGACACATTTCTCGGTGTTAGGATCATAACATACATTCCCGCATCCATTTTGGCCTTCCCTCACACAAGACCATGCCATTATGACAAACCGTACCATGTGACTCCTTTGGATTATAGTTTGTTAATTTCTGTACTACCTCACGAACTACTTTTCCGCTTTGATCAATTCCTGTGATGAGAAACTCCGTCAAAGCCACAATTTCAAATTTGCAATTCCTTTAGATGATAATGTTTTACAACTTTTGGCATCGTCGGACTTTTGCACTTGTACTTTGACAATGTCACTTTTATTCACTTTAATTGAGGACACTGGTTGTCTATTTCCCATTTTTCAAATCAACTCGACGTGTACATCTTATGAAAAAAATTTAAATCCGAAAATATAGAATCAGTTGATGCTTTGAAAGTGTAGAATAGTTTGTATCGTTGCGTGTATTTGTTTTGCCCGAACTCTTTCCTACATTTGAACTCGTAGTCGTAGTTGTAGTTTTAAGTAGCGGGGAGGTTTTCCCATCCCATAGGATACTGGAATCATCTGCCATTTGATCTCAACCACCTAACCGTCATGTTAAGGACCTCAATCCCGGACGAACCACAATCGAATCATCTCAAATATTTTCACATTGTTTGTTTTCTGTTTTGTATTATTTCGACTCTTGCTGGTAAAACCGAGAACTCAATATCTGAGATAAAACCGGGTTCCGTAAAACCTGTACGGCCCTGGGAACCCTAGTTCGGTTTTACCCGCATTCATTAACTTATTTTTAACTTTTGAGTAGCAGAAGGAAGATATATATGTAGAATGTCACCCTGTTTGTCTGACTGTGTCACGCTTGAGCTCTAGATAGTTGGATTTGTTACATGTTCGAGTGATTGACGAATTCGGGAAGTAAATGCGAAACGACTCCTTGGCTAAACTGATTTTCCTTAGTTTTTCACTAAATTTTCAACAGCTTGGCATTCATCCAAAGTTATCTATTAAACCTGGTGTTCTCTTCTGGTTACTTTCAATGGACATTGGTGTATTTCATTTATGAATGACGCATATTGAATCCGGTGCACTTTACGTTCTTAGTGTACATATTCTCTAGAATTTCTTTTTGTTATATCACACCGGAATTACAAGATATGGTGGATTAGTGGATTAGAGGCGAAGTGCTAAATAAAAACCCGGTCTAATAAACGCGAGGTGTAAATATTGTGTAAATATGTGACTACTACTGACCCCACTGGAACAAACGAAACAAATGACAAGTAAGTTCTAATCGGTCATTTACGGTACACATTCCGACGCTCCTGGGCTTTTAAACCACTAATATTAAAGGATCACCTTTAAATCTTAAATCATACGAATTATAAGTTATGGTGTACTTTACTTTTTAACAAAATAAAAATGTCATTTGTCAAAATTATTGCATCAACTCAGTCATAATTTGCAAACAGTTCAGAGTACTTCCATTAATTGAAATTCAACAATTTTATTTATATTCTTATGGTATGAATGAAAAGACAATAATGAAACGATTGTTTGTCATAGAAGCACATTCTCATGAGTATAATTACTATCACAGTCCCACGCTCCAGCATTCACAATGAACAATTTCTAGGCAGAAAAGTCCAAACAGCAGTACTACTTTAATTGGTACGAATTCCACGGAATCTTATCTAGCTGTTGTTGTTGTTTTGAGGGTTTGCGTCGTGTATCAGATACCGATAAACAATAAGAACAAGCCTCAAATAAGTTAAACAGTTACCAAGCTAGTTTGGAACTAACTAGTTAAAAAGTAATTCCGTTTCAACGCGAAAATTAAAATCTCAATTCACTTATCCCAGCACAATTGCCAATTTTATTTGATTCTTACACTCTTCAGTTTTTTATATCCCACCTATTACACCTCAACATAGTCCGCAAAAATGACAATTAATACATGATACTGATTTTGAATTGATTTCTCTGAATATATTTATTAGATTCAATGATTCAAGTAATCAATACACAGTGAAGCTCCTCTGCCAGGAAGTACGCATTTTCGAAAGCCATTATACAATTATTTTTTTTTTGAATGTTTGAAGTAATTTTAGACAGCAAAATAACCGGAAAAAATAGTAGTAAGTGTAACAGAAGAAGCGCTTCTGTTAATTTGAAAGAAGAATTTGTACAAATGATAGGTTCTCATTTCTTCTTACTAAAGAATCCCTCTTTCTTCTTTTGTTTTGGTTTGAGTTGGTCAACGTACTTTTTCGCTTCAATTGTAGAACGATGACCTACTGGGAGTATCCTGTCCCTTACATTTAAAACAAATTGAAATGTATCTAAGGCTTCAACACTCCTCCCGATACATGCTTGACAAATTCCAATTTGAAATATAGTTTCCAGAGTTGTAGGATGTTCAACTCCAAATTCCTCCTCTTGAATAGCACGAACTTCATGGAAGAGGTCAACTGCCTCCTTGTACTTTTCAAAATTAGATAGAGCTTGGGCTTTGTATCGTTTTACTCTCAACGTGTCTTGATGGTTGGCTCCTAATGTTTCCTGAGCTGCAGTTATCAATTCATCCAATTTTTCCAAAGTCTGATCGGGTTTTCCAGAATCTAATGACAATCCAATAATGCTAATTTGTGTTTGCAACGTCTTTGGATGGTTCTTTTCCAATACCTTTTCTCGAATCTTCAAAACTTGAATCCATTTATGATGTGCTTGATCAAACTTGCCCGACTCTTTCAACGTTGTACCTATTTGATACATTGTTTCAAGGAGAGATGGGTGTTCAGCACCAATGAGTTCTTCTTGGTCTTTGACAACTTGATATAAAACCTCTAATGCTTTAGAGTAATTTCCCATCCTTGAATGAGTACGTGCAAGATAACGCCGTGTCCGCAGTGTATCAACATCAACTTTGGCGCCCTGTTTTTTCTCTCGTTCTGATTGAATTTCTTTAAATTTTTCAAGTGCCTCATTGTTTCTACCAACTTCTGAATATTCCCTGGCCAAATCCGTTTTGTTTTGTAAGGTGGCTGGGTGTGAGTCACCCAAGACCCGAGGTCGGACTCGTTGTACTTCTAAGAGTACTTTTAAGGCTTGATGGTGGTCTTGAGTTTCGGCCAGAGTGATTCCAATTTGATATTTAGTTTCCAACGTAGTGGGGTGCTCAATTCCAAGAAGATTCTCCTGTTCCTGTAACGCTTCTCTGAATTCTTTCAAGGCATCTTTACAGCGACCCAGTCTTGACAATACTTGTCCGTAATACACCCTCGCTGTGAGGAAGTCAATCATGGGTAATTCAAACTGTTTGGCTTTGTGTTTTCTGATAATATCTTCAAGTATTTCGCATGCTCTTGCTTGATCACCCTTATCTGAATGAAGAATGCCAATTTCCAGTTTTGTGAGGAATGGCAATATGTGATTTTCTCCAAGGCTTGCACACTGATTATTGTACACTTTTTGTTGTACCTTTAAAGCTGCGTCAAACTTCTTAGCCAGTTTGTAGGTAACACCGAGTTGATAACCAGTCTCGAGGACAGAAGGGTGTTGTATTCCCAAATTCCATTCTTGTAGTGGACGAATTTCTAATAAAATGGCTTCGGCTTTGTCGAAATCTCCAAGTCTTGCCAAAGCCTCAGCAAAATATCTACTGGATCTCAACGTTTCTGTATGATCACTGCCAAGCTTCGCCTTTTGCACTGTAATTAACTTCTCCAGCATTTCGCAAGATTCATGATAATTTCCTTGTTTGATATTTACAGCAGCTATATCTGACTGTGTCCTCAACCTTGAATGATGGTCTTGACCTAATTCTCTGTATTGGGCCTTGTCAACTTCAGTCAATATTTTTAAGGCTTTGTCAAATTGTTTCATATTTATTAGAGTTATCCCCATTTGGTATTTTGTCTCAAGTGTCGAAGCATGTTCCATTCCAAATGACCTTTGCTGTTGTTTTAGTACATCCTCATACATTAATAAAGCTTCTTCGAACCGTCCCAATCGTGAACTGCATTGAGCATAACACCTCTTGATTTTGTATACAGTCTTGTGTGAAGCACCCAATTCCCTCTCCGCTCTCTTGCAGAGTTTATCCAACGTATCGTTGATTTGTTTGTTTTCTCCCTGGGCTGAATAAGTTTCTGCAATTCTGTGTTCAACTTCAATGGTGTCCGGATGATCAGGTCCATATTCTCTGTCGCGAGCCTTCTTGACATCAGAAAGTAGTCGAAATGCTTCAGTGTAATTTTTCATGTCTTGGTGAATTGTTGCCAAATGATAAGCCGTGTCTATTGTACTCTTGTGATCCCTTCCCAATAAACGCACTTGAGCATTGAGTACTTTCTTACCGATGTCAAGGGCCCCAGTCATATCTTCTCCTAGTCTCGCTTTTATAATAGACTGATACATATTTGCTTTTAATGAGAGTGGGCCATCTGGATTTTCACGGATTAGGGCGGCGAGTGGTTCACGCAGGTAATCATAGGCTTCATTGTTCTTTCCTTGTTCAGACAGAGAAAATGCGAAAGCAATTTTGATCTTATGAGTAAATGTAGCGTTGATTGGCGATGAATGATTGTTATTATTAATTCTCTCATGTGTTTGTGTCATCAATATCCGTTGAAACATTTCTGTGGCTTCTTCAATTCTTTTCAGACTCAACAGAGCCATCCCTATTTGGTATTTTATTTCGAGACTTTCGGATTCATTGTGTGAAGATTTGTCATGACAGTCAAGGTATTGAACACATATTTTGAGAATGTCATCAAATTTTCCAAGACGTGCAAGGCAATCTATTAGATTATTCAATTTACTGTCTTCCTGATTACTTCTGTCGACCTCAGATGTCAATTTATGAGCACAATCACGCTCATTGTCTGAAAGTTTCATTGCGTCAAGTGCTCCTTCCAAATCCCCGTCATGGAGAAGTGTAGCTGCTTTTTGATGACATGAAATGGGTACCTCGGATGTACGTCGGGTCGAACTGTTCCTCCGATGGGAGTTTTGGTAGTCTTCGGTGTGGTCATTATTAATGGACGTCTGCCGGCCATTAATTCCCAACATTTTCCTGCATTTCTCAGGATTTTGAGGGATTCTCAGAATCTTATCTGCATAAAATTTAAATTCCCTATTAATTAATGAAGGTATTTTGAAATGTTAATTTATTTTAGAATTACGAGAATTAACCTGCGGCAGAATTATATTCACCCTTTCTCAGAGCGCTAACCAATTTCTCTAATGTGGATTCTGTACTATTGACTGCCATCCATTTTCTTATCACAGCATCGAAGAAAGTGTAGGAGGGGCCGTCCTTAACTCGTCTTTTTATCTCTTCAGTTTCTGCAGATGTTATTCCCAAAGCTCCAGGCAGCCAATCCTGCTTTGATATTAAGTCATCCTTACTAAGAACTTCCGCAATATCGTGGATGTCTCCGTAATCCAGAACTACAGTGTCAAGAATATTAATATTAAGTTTATAACTATATAGTTTTCCATAGTTTTCCAACTTATTTTGACTCATAATTATGTTTTAGATGTATCACCTCTGTCCTCCGCCATCTAATTCAAATTTCACTTATGTTTGGTTATTTCCTGTTGCTATAAGCTTTGGTACGTCTGCTCGCAATGTAACTTTTTGTAGCTACGCAAAGACGCAGCAAACAATTATGTGTCTTTTCGTGAACACCCTGTATAACTTGTACTTAACTGATCTGTCTTTATGACAATTTGAAAGCATGAAAGAGAAATTAATGAAAATATTGGATTGTGCAGACCGGTTGAAACTATGGCACATTCATCCGCAAAAGTTATTTGATGAGTGTTTGGTTCTGCTGGTGAAAAACGAACAATACTGTTTATTCTAATTAACATAAGAGACTTCAAAGTAGGATAATTGACATAATTCCATTGTGCAACTACAATCACATCTTATCACTTTACAAGTCTATTTATTTGTAACATTTTATTGTTCAGTGAAGTGCAGTTAAGTTTTTATCGCAGGGATTCTGTGAAAATAATGCGTAGTTCAACTGTTTACAGTAAATATTAGCTTTGTTGACTCTGATTACAGAAAAACAATAGCATTAAATAAATAATACTGGCATGAGTTGCGTAATGTGTGTTATCTTACGAGACGCTAATATAGATAAGAGCCAAGTATTATTCAAAAAGCTAATCCAATTTTCGTTTCACTAACGTACTTGTTTCAATTAGAACCTCAATTCTTAGTTGGCATCATTTGAATAATTGATTAACTGCTATCAGTATATGGACAAATATTTTGAAATAAACGTGACCACTCTACTCCCATGTTATCATGTCCGGAAAGCCGGACAATTCATTACGACGAGTGTCAGAGTAATGACAATGCCTTAGAAATTGCCGTTTGAGCGCCGGTCGCTTTTAAACCCCTGGGCTCGAATAAACCAAGTGTTCAACAATGGTAAATCTGCAAATAAATGTCAAGCCCAAATAAACGCATAAATGTTCATTCAAAAACTTTTCGCTAATTTTTGCTATGCTTAGATTCGAGCTACATGCTCTAAATTTTTTTAAAAAAATAGATACAGAACGGGGATAAATGCATTAATTCGTTGGTTTCGTGGACATTTTTCGTAAACACCCAGGCGCTCAATCGCAGACTTGGGTTAATTACACCGAAAATTTTGGACGTAATTTATAATTGCAATTAATTACTTTGATGATGCTTGTAATTGTAATTGTAATTTGAAATTACTTTTTTCTCTACTTTTGTTGAATAGTAAAGTTTGAATAGAGTTTAAGGTAATCCAAGAAAAGAGGTGTTTTAAGTGGTGAAAATACACACACGTTGCATTTTGAAATTGTAATTGTAATTATAAATAATTAATTGCAAAATCTTGTGTCTAATTTGTAATTGTAATTAATTACTTTCAAAATTTCCCTTGTAATTTGTAGTTGTAATTCAATTACTTTGAAAAATGAAGGTGTAATTTGTAATTCGTAATTAATTACATTGTGAAAGGAATTGACCCAAGTCTGCTCAATCTGTCATTACTGATGCCTTTGCCTGTATTATATTTATTTATTTAAACGCTTGATTGTGTTATTGATTCTGGGTCACCCTGTATGATTAACTTAATCTCAACTTACCCCTGAATCTCAGAATTACGAATTACGTGTGGCCAGACTGTCCCCTCCCTGGCACTGGATTTGAATTCTTGGAAATTGTCCTTGACTCTGCTGAGTTGTCGAAATTCCCATGTCCGGTCGTTCTAGAGAGTGAATAGACAAATAAATAAATTAGAATGGCAGCTGAAATACGCCCAGGGGTCAAATTTGCGACCACTCGAAAACCGGTCCTTGTGGGGAAGGTCGAAGGGTTCACGGAGGACTTGAATGACGCTCTTCTCATCCCATCAGAGGATGGAGTTATAACCGCTGGAGATGACAAGTGAGTTATGGGATGTGGTACATTAATTATTTAATTAATTGCGTTTTAATTTAGATTTTAGATTTAATTCGGTTTCGTTTATCTGAATCAATGTGTCCAACCGTAACGGGACTATTTTGTAGATTTTGTAAATTTGCAATCCTTGCATTTATTATTTTACGTCAAAGTTTTTACCTAACTTTGACGTACATAAATCGCCTGATCCACCCACTTTTAAAAAGTAGGTATTACTCAACGTTTTTCTATAATTTTAATTATTTTTAATTGAGAGTACCGCGTGTTTTGTTAAACATATTTTTTAATGTTGGGTTGTTGAACATTAAAATCGGTAATTTTTAGTTTTTACTGTTTTTTTAATGTATAAAAACTTTTTTTAATGTTTTGCTATAATACGTAAGTAATTTATCTCAAAAATCCTCCCAATGTACTATAGCAATTTTTGCAATACGACAAAAATGTTTTTAGACTTTCTCCCTGGTGCCTGGACGTCGAATATCGATTTTGAAAAATTATTTTATTTTTTCTGGCTGGAGAAAAAAATATTTTGTCACAGAAATTGTGAAAGATCGATCGGTATAATGCTGAAATCAATGATTTTTAAAAAATGTGTTTATTTAAAAAGCCTTGGTTTTTTTGTCTAGTTTTAGTTAAACTGAAAATATTTTCTAATAGTTTAACTTTTGCCATGTATTTTCAGAACCGTGCAGATTTGGTTGAAAAGGGACAGTGGTCAGTACTGGCCCTCCGTGTGTCAATATGTTCCGAGTCAAGCGACAGTTTTACATATTTTTGGACGAGCTATTTTTGTTGGATTGGACAATGGGACCGTGACTGAGTATGAGTTGGCCCCGGATTGTAATAAATTGGATCATAAACGTGACCTTTTGAGTCATGTGGGGAGAGTGACTGGAATTCATTTCACAAATGGAAGAGTTCTCTCCGTCTCTCGTGACAAAACATTTCAATGGGCTGACCAACGGACTGGAAACATGGTCGCCAATCACACTTTCCCTGCTTGGTGTACGGCTCTTCAGTAAGTTTTTTTAATTTTTGTAATTCAAGAATTTTCAAAAGATAGGTTTTTTTTTCAATTTTCAATTTTTTAATACTTATAAAATTTTAAAATATTAAGCGTGGTTGTCAATCAATGTGTGTATTTTTCTGTGTATTAATTCATTTGATTTTTTCCCTTTACTTCCTCAGATACGACGTGACGTCCCAACACGCATTCGTTGGAGATTATTCGGGACAAATCACAATGCTCAAATTGG
>JAQIXO010001462.1:0-12334 GCA_034700305.1 Protaphorura armata | reverse complement strand
ATGTATATTCCTGTCATTCCATTTACTCTGTGTACGTGGGGAATGGACGGCCCATTGGGTTAGTAGATTTGGCATGGTTTAGTATGGTTAGCAGGGTTAGAACTTTAGTAGCTCCCCATTTTAATCATTTCTTATTTGTATTATATTATACAGACAGACAGTAAGAATTTAAAGATATTTATGTCAATATATTTCTACCATATCAAGCCTATGCATATAGAAGAGAGAAACGCCACATATGACCACATATATGTGTCCAAGAATTGAAGTTTATTTTTTCTTTTTCTGCAACGAAGTTTTGGTTCAACCTTCTTTGATGTCGATTGATACGATTGTAATTTTAACGGGATAATTAACAGTTTTTTTGTGATTTTACTAGGACATTGAGAGCTGAGGTTGACATTCAGTCTATGTACGGAATATTCAAAAATGTCTTCCAAAAATTCCAGTCGTACTTTGCGATCTACGATGTCCACGTCGGAACCGCAACCTATGCAACCAACACATCCTGCCTTATTGCTCACTGAAGTACGTTAATTATCATTAAACTGTCCAAGTTAATTTATTGGTATTGTTTATACTATTAAGTATCGTAATAATATAGTATTTTTATGAAATATAATTTTAGAAAGATCAGAGGTGAAATTGGGTTCAACTCATAAATAGAAGTCTAATCATGTTTAATAATAATTGTTTTTTTTTAGATTCTTGATGAAATATTTTCACACGTTGGGTCACCCTATGAACTTCTTCAACTTCGATTAGTGTGTACGAAATGGAACGATGTAATTTCTCATACTTTGGTCACAAAATGCAAGAATTATTTCCCACTGCGATTAAGGTACCGACCTCAAGTCCCACTGTCCATGTCCCTCCGTCATCATGACGCGGAACCACGTGCTAGCGACACTAGAGATATATTGGCACATCCTCCAATAATTACATTCACAGGCACCGACGGCACAATCACATCCCTCTCCTTTGACACTGTAGTTGTTGAGTGTGATTTTTACTTGGGGGCAGTGAACCCTGCATGGAAATATTTCTTAGAAACTTACAAAGAATCCATTCGACACCTCAAGTTCAACATTCAGAACGGACGAGTGCCAGAATTAAATCCTCATCAGGTGAACTGTACACGAATTGTGTCAAGAGAAAATCTTAGAACCGCTTTCTCCACAGTGCCTAATTTGGAATCTTTGGATTTTTCAATTAGTTTTACTGGTTACCGCTCATTACAAAACTATATGATGATAAGCACAGAAGAAATGTTCGCAGTATCTCGTAAAAATCGGATTAGTAATCTCCCTCAACTGGAGAAACTCACCAAAATTACATTCCAAGAACCACGTGGAGTCCGTTACGTCCGAAGTTTTGTGAGAGAAATCCTTGGAATGGCTCCAAACTTGACAACACTCTACATCAAGTGGTTACATTTGTTTTCAACGTATGCAGATACATTGAGATCCTTGCCCCATCTAAACAATTCCTTGACAACACTTGGAATCAGTATGTCGGATTGTAGTACTCGATTTCCAGAAACTCTAATCCATGACTCTGGTTTTTCCCGTTATCGTTTGACTAAACTTGAATTGAATAGTATTACTGGGACTGGAATACATTTGGAAGAATTTTTACAGTCCCAAAGTTCAACTTTGACTACTCTAATACTTGGGGATAGAGTGACCCCGAATCCGGACCCACGCTCATATCACGGCCCAGCCAGTTTTTATCCCGCTGAAGGAGTGACAATTGTAATACCTTTAGTAACTCGAAATCACAGATGCAGACCCTTGTACCGCAATCCACTCCGTCTTCCACCCATAATGGACTCACTCAAAATATTGGAGGTGAATTTACCCAAATTCACATTGGCACCCATCACAAGTTATCCGAATCAATTTCCAGCATTAGAAGAATTGACGTTGAGTAATTGTGAGGAGACCGGGTGTGTTTGGGCGTCTGATCGACTGGACCATTTGCTTCCTGGAGAGATTGGACAGAGTTACAGTGTTAAGCAATTGTCTCTTCTTGGTTCGATGCCGTCGGGTGGTTTGGATGAAACTAATATTATTCAAGCTGTTCACTCCACCTTTCCAGTGGCCAAATATCATTTCGGTTTGTAGATAGGAATGTCCGTCCAATTATTTTTCTTTTAGGACCGTGCCTTCAGTCGAGCCTATTCTTTTACGGTTCGTGTGTGTCAAATATAAATATAAAAAAGTATTTTGTAATATTTATGTATATTTTGCGGGTTTAAAAATAAGGTGTAGTATACAAAAGTATACAAATAAAAATTTAATAAAATATTATAACGAATTTCTTATTTTATTTCTCCGTGTCAAATTCCTCTAATGACATCACATTGATGATAATTCGCATAATGTACATATGGATCGGTAATTCGGTATCCCTGCATCCTTTTATTACCGAATAAGGTTGTAAAATTGGAACATTACATGTTAAAAATATAAAAAAAAATGAATGTACTTGTTAAACCAAGTGCCAAGGAGCACATAGAACAGTTTAAAAACAATTAGTTCTTGAACCAACAGAAAAATAAATGAGTGCACACTAAAAGTTTTTATTTCTAAATTAAGAATTGTATTAGTTGATTGCATTTGTGCTACTGTTGACAGTATTTAGCATATATCTTCTCATTTATTGGTGTTTAAAGTATTCGGAATGGAATATCTTTAAACGTGCAGTCTCGTCATTGACAAACTGGATTAGGCAATTTTTGATTCGTGGTCCAAATTTTGAGATTTTTTTTAAAGAATATTCTATCCAACTTAAGATTGCTTGCACGATCTCCGGAAATAGATCAACTTTATTTGTGAACGATCGTAGTCACCCCCTTTCACTTTCCTCGGACTTTCTCCGGATAATCCCACGATTTTTAAATCATTATTCTACGACTGCACTGCACTGGTGCACTGGATTGTATGTGATGTGACATTCATAAAAATACATAGTTTTTTTTAAAAAACATTAACCAACAAGTGACTAGCTAACATATTTGAAAATCTCTTCTTACTCAACTTAATTCCGCAATTTTGTCACAACAGAGGAGTAAGTAAAAATTAGTGTCATTAACCCACTCAATGTTACAATACGAAGAAAAAAAAACAGTACAGTTGAAATTGTCAAATTGATTCGGTACGGTACTTCATTTCTTAAGTTTTATTTTTTTTTAAACAAAATAAATGAATTTATTCAGAGCCACCGTATGTCATTGCCTTCAAACACGTTTAATTAACAAGATTTTTGCTATTTTTTTTCACCCAGGGCAACGAGAGTGGAGGGCCGTAGTTGAGAAGTTGAGATTCAGTAGTTCAGCTTTTGTTGGAATTGGAATAGTAAAAAATGTCTGCACAGACTTCCAGTAGTCCTTCACCATCACCATCAACTGAAACACCGACACCAACACCACATCCTGCCTTAGAGCTCACAGATGTAATGCTAATTATCATTGTATTTACCACAATTGCCTAATTGCCAGGTTCAATTATATTTGGCAAAGTATGAATAATAATTACTTTGTTTGTTTCCAGATTCTTGAAGAAATCTTTTCGCATCTTGGGTCCCCTCGTGAACTGCTTCACTATCGTTTAGTGTGTCAGCAGTGGAACGATATAATTGTTCATACTTTGGTCACAAAATGGAAGAATTATTTTCCACTGCGATTAGGGTTCGGACCTCAAGTCCCACTGTCCCTCCATGAACAAGACGCGCAAAAATGGGCAGGAGAGATTTTAAAATGTCCTCCAATGACTTTGACAGGGACAACCATACCCTTGTCTTTTGACACCATTGTGGTTGACCAGGACTTTTACTTGGCGGGTGTCAACCCTGAATGGCAACATTTCTTAGAACTTTACGGAGAATCCATTCGACACCTCAAGTTCAACATTCAGAGTCATAAACAGACAGAAGAAACTCTCTCTAAATCACGTCTCCTGAACTCTGCTCAAGTCGTGTCAAGAGAAAATCTTCGAGCCGCCTTCTCTGCAATGCTTAATTTGGAATCATTGGATTTTTCAATTTGTTTTACTCATTACTGTTCAACAAGTTACCGTCAGACGATGGTATCAAAACTAATGTTTCCAGAGACTCTTCAAATCAGCACTGCCCTCCCTCAACTGGAGAAGCTTACTAAAATTACAATTCATGAACCCCATGGAATAAGTTACTCCTTTGGTTTTTTGAAAGAAATCCTTGGAATGGCTCCAAACCTGACTTCACTCCACATCAAATGGTTACAATTCTTATCAACATATGCAAATATATTGATGTCCTTGCCCCATCTAAACAATTCTTTGACAACCCTCGGAATCACTATGACGGATCGTAATGTACGTTTTCCAGAATCTCTAATCAATGACTCTGGTTTTTCCCGTTTTCGTTTGACTAAACTTGAGTTGAATAGTATTACTGGGACTGGAATACATTTGGAAGAGTTTTTACAGTCCCAAAGTTCAACTTTGACTACTCTAATACTCGGGGATAGAGTGACCCCGAATCAGGACCCAAGCTCATATTACGGCCCAGCCCGTTTTCATCGCGATGGAGTGACAATAGTAATACCTTTAGGAACTCGAAATCATATGTGCAGACCCTTGTACCGTAATCCACTCCGTCTTCCATCAATAATGGATTCACTCAAAATATTGGAGGTGAATTTACCCAAATTCACATTGGCACCAATCACGGATTATCCGAATCAATTTCCAGCATTAGAAGAATTGACGTTGAGTAATTGTGAGGAAACCGGGTGTGTTTGGACGTATCAACGCATCCAGCATATGCTTCCTGGGAAAATTGGACAAAGTCGCACTCTCAAGAAGTTTTCACTTGTTGGTCCAATTGGTGATGCGGATAGAGATATCATTATTTCAGCTGTCAGTTCTACCTTTCCAGTTGCTGAGCATTACTTCAGTTTGTAGGCAGCAAGTAGGACATACTCATTCAACAACTAAATCCCATGACAGAGCTTCAACTATCGTCGACCAATAATAATGTGTGTCAAACATAAAATAGAGAAAAGCTTTGAAATTACTGTTTTGGTACGCGCCGTCTTTTAATAAAATGAGATGAGAATACGACTGTTTCAAAAGTAATCAAGTGTTGTGTTATTCTCTTTATTCATGAATTCATATACGATCACCACTGCTCAAAGTTCAAAGTTCTTTTATTAACATTCAAAAAGCAACATTTCCTAAAACAATAGGAACATGTCCCAATTGATTCATCATTAGGTGTCACAGATTGACTCTTGGAAGATTTAATTTAGTTGAATCATCTGAAATCCAAGATATTGATTTAACTCGTTTTCATTTGACTAAATTTGAATTGAACAATATTCCTGAGTCCGGCTCATAAATGCATATTTTGGGGGTTTTCAATTCCAAAAAAATAAGGTCTAGTTAAACACAATAAAATAATCAAAGTATGCAGATAAAAATTTAATAAATATTATTACGAATTTCTTGTTGTATTTCTCCTTGTCAAATTCCTTTAATGACAACACATTGTCGTGGAATCACATGTATCCTTGCATCCTTTTATTACCGAATAAGGCTCTAAAATTGGAACATACATTTTAAAATATAAAAAAAACTGAATGAATTTATTAAATCAAGTGCCAAGGAGCACATTCAGCACATGCAACAATTTAAGAACAATTAGTTCTTGAACCAACAGAGAAATAAATGAGTGCACATTAAAAGTTTTTCTTTATTTTTCTAAATTAAGTTTGGAATTGTATTATTTGCATTGCATTGTGGTACTGTAGTGTCAGTAGTCAGTATTTAAAATGATATCTTCTCATTTATTGATTTTGTTGTTTAAACTTTAAAGTATTCGGAATATCTTTAAAAGTGCAGTCCCAGGCCTTCAAACTTTTGGCAAACTGGATAATGAATTTTTTGATTCGTTGTCCAAATTTTGAATACTTTTTTAAAATATTCTATTCTATCCAACTTGCGTTTGCTTGCATGATCTCCGGACCACCGCACTGCCAAATAAATCAACTTCATTTGTGAACGATCGTAGTCACCCACTTTCACTTTCTTCGGACTTTCTCCAGATAATCCCACGATTTTTAAATCAATATTCTACTGCTCCACTGCACTGGATTGCATGTGACGTAACATTCATAAATTCGCAATTTTTCTTTAAAAAAATATTTGACATTAACCAACAAGCCAACATTATTTAAAATTCTCTTCTTACTCAACTTAATTCGTCAATTTTGTCACAACAGAGGAGTAAGTAAAAATTAGTGTCATTAATTCACTCAATGTTACAATTGACAATACGAAGAAAAAACAGTTGCAATTTGATTAATTCGGTAATTTATTTTTTAAGTTTTATTTTTTTTTAAACACAAAATAAATGAATTTATTCAGCCACCGTGTATAATAACAAAGATTGCCCTAAGGTTACATAATACAAATTATGATTTGCTCAACTAATGTTTATAAATTTTTCATATTCATATCATTACTATCCGAAGTACTGGAAAAAAACTGGAGTTTCCTGTATTTCTATTATTAAAAAGTTAGTTAGTCCACTTTTAAGAATTCACGTTTAATTAACACAATTTTTGGTGGTTTTTTTTCACCTAGGTAAACGAGAGTGAGTGGAGAGCAGTGGTTGAGATTCAGTAGTTCGATCAGCTTTTGTCTTGAATTGGAATAGTCGAAAATGTCTACACAGTCTTCTCGTAGTCCTTCACCATCACCGTCAACTGAAATACCAACACCACATCCAGCCTTAGAGCTCACAGATGTATGCCAATGCCAATTATAATTGAATTTACCAAAATTAACTTGCTATGTTCAATTATATTTGGGAAAATGTGAATACTAATTACTTTTTTATTTCTAGATTCTTGAGGAAATATTTTCACATCTTGGGTCCCCACGTGAACTTCTTCAGTATCGTTTAGTGTGTCAGCAGTGGAACGATGTAATTTCTCATACTTTGGTCACGAAATGGAAGAATTATTTTCCACTGCGATTAAGATACGGACCTCATGTCCCACTGTCTCTCCTTCAATCTGAGGCGGAAGTATGCACCAGGGAGATTTTGGATTGTCCAACAATAACTTTGACCGGAACAACCACACCCCTCTCTTTTGACACGGTTGTGGTTGACCAGGACTTTTACTTGGCGGGTGTCAACACGGAATGGCAACATTTCTTAGAACTTTACGGAGAATCCATTCGACATCTAAAGTTCAACATTCGGAGCGGAGAAGGACCAGAAGAAAATTCTCATCATGTGACGGACTGTGCTCAAGTCGTGTCAAGAGAAAATTTCAGAGCCGCTTTCTATGCCATGCCTAATTTGGAATCTTTAGATTTTTCAATTCGTTTTAGTAATTACGAAACGAAAGAACCTGGACGTGTTTCACAGCGAATGTTCCCAAAAGCTCCTGAAGTCGCTGACCTTTCTCAATTAAAGAAACTCACCAAAATCACAATTCAAGAACCACATGGAGTACAATACGATCGAATCTGTTTGATGGAAATCCTTGGAATAGCTCCAAACTTGACAACACTCTACTTCAAGTGTTCAAGAAACATAACAAAATTTAAAAGTGTACTGAAAATTCTGCAGAGTCTAAAGTTTACTCTAACCAATTCATTGACAACCCTTGGAATCACTACAGTGGATCGTAATCTCAGTTTTAAAGAATCTGAATTTCGGGAATCCGGTTTCTCCCGATTCCATTTGACTAAACTAAAATTGAACCGGATTACCGGGAATGGGAGGCTTTTGGAAGAATTTTTATACAGTCAAAGTCCAACTTTGACTACACTAATACTAGGAGACAGAGTGACCCCTAGGGTGGCTGTGGAGCCAGAACCAGAACAATGTCCATGTCACAGTCACACCTCTTGCCTTTTTCAATTTCCAAGAGATCACAAATGTACAGCCTTGTACCGTGATAGAGTTGCTCTTCCACCGAGATTTGAAACACTCAAAATACTGGAGGTGAATTTACCCAAATTCACACTGGCACCAATCACAGATTATCCGACTGAATTTCCAGTATTAGAAGAATTGACGTTCAGTAATTGTGAGGATGAATTGTGTGTTTGGACGTATCAACAACTCCGACACGTCCTTCCTGGAGAAATTGGACACAGTCACACTCTTAAGAAGTTTAATCTTCTTGGTCCAATGGTTGATGAAGATAGAGATATCATTATTGCAGCTGTCCGCTCTACATTTCCAGTTGCTGAGCATCATTTCGGTTTGTAGGGGGGACACGTACATGTTCTTCAAATTATCGGAGTGAGTTTCAGAACTGTAACTTAATTCCATAACATTCTAATTTAAACATATGAAATGTAATGATTACAAAGTACATAAATAAAACCTTTGTAAAAAATAAAATTAAATGGATTTCTTCAACATTATTTGTTTTACCTGTCTAAATTGTTCAGTGTAAAATATATAATAAAATTTGGCATTGTGCGAATTCTGAACAAAAACTCGAAAAATATATAAAAAGAAATATCTCTTCTGTTTAACTCACGAATTGAATATAATTGTAATTGTATTGGACAATCACTATAATAAAATCGACTTCATATGTGAACGATCCTTGTCCGCCACTTTCTTCAGACTTTCTCTGGATAATTCTACGATTTTTAAATCATTCTACTACTCCTACTCCACTAACACTGTGACTGTTCAATAAATTCAGTTTTAATTCCAAAAAAACATTAGCCAACATATTTGAAGTTCAACTTTAACTTACTTAATTCCATAGTTTTGACACTGCAGAGGAGCCAGGTAATTTATCAATCAATAGATCACAACGCAACGGTCGGACTCCGATTCTTGGCTCACCAATGATTTTTCTTATTTGTTGATTTATTTTATTAACCACCAGGGCAACTCCACGTTGTTTGTTGTTTGGCCTCTCGGCCTAACCAAACTTGAAAACACTCTACATCAAATGGTCAGCAGACTTATCAACACTTGCAAGTGTATTGAGTGAATTACCCCATCTTGACAACTCTTTGACCACCCTTGGAATCACTATGACAGATTGCAACGCTCTTTTCGATGAATTTGTACTCCATGAATTTAATTTCTCTCGCTTCCATTTGACTAAACTTGAATTGAACAACATTTCTGGGAGTGGAAGAATTTTGGAAGAATTTCTGCGAAGTCAAAGTTCAACTCTGACTACACTAATACTTGGAGATAGGTCGACGCCAATATTAATGGAAACTCAATGTAACACCACCCGTGGTTATTGCCATGTCATCCCATCACACCAGTGTATGCCCTTATTCAGTTGTCCATTGTCTCTTCCACCTATAATGGGCTCATTAAAAAAATTAGAACTGAATTTATCCAAATATCGATTGGCATCACTTTACACGGACCTATTTCCAGGATTAGAAGAATTGACGTTGAGTAATTGTGAGACTGGCTGTGTTAGGATATGGGATCAACTCGTCATCATACTTTCTGGAGAACCGTGTGACACTGTCAAGAAGTTTTCTCTTCTTGGTCCGAGTCGGTATGGGGAGAGAAATGCTGTCATTGAGGCTGTCCACTTCACATTTCCACTGGCTGAATATCATTTCGGTTTGTAGACGGGACATGTGTTTCCAATTAAACCATTTTCAAGCAGTTAGATTTGTTTTTGTTGTGCTTTAAATCCATAACATTCTAATTTAAACATGTGAAATGATTAGAAAATACATTACATAAATAAAAACGTCATAAAAATACAAGAAATACAGTAGATTTCTTCAAGATTATTTGAACTGAGAATAGTTTACCTATCTAAATTATTCCGTCCTCTTCACACGTGTAAAATAAAATAGTTCATTTGGCATTTTCTGAATTCAAAATTTCCAAAAATATATTAAAAAAAATATTATCCAGTTTAGTTTTATTTTGAAAGTTGAACAATCCTGTAGATCGACTTTATTTGTCAACGATCCCAGCCCGTCACTTTCTTCCAGCTTTTTCTGCCTATAATTCCGAGATTTTTGAATTACATTCAGTTCTCCAAAATGAAAATAATATTTTTGCCAAGGAGAACTTACTTATTTCAATTTTGAGTTTTGAATTAATTAATTTTGTTCACAACAGCGAGAGCTAGGTAAGTGGAATTTATATTTATTGTCGATTGTATTTTCAATATCAATGTTAAATGTTGAGGAAGACTTTCCAAATTAATGTATTCATATTAATTATATTATAATCATGAATTAATGTACAGAGACTTTAAAAAAATGAAAATAGAATTTAGACGCTCAAAAAAAAATTACCCAGGATTAGGATGCAGCAGCCCGACAAAAATTTCCATCAGTTACACTGAACGGGTGTACACCAGATGATAATTAATTAACAGAATTAACACGTTTCTTTGTGTGTTTTGCAGGTAAATTGAGAGCGGAGATTGAGATTCACTCCATTGTCCATTTCTGGAATATTGAAAAATGTCTTCACAGTGTTCCAGTAGTACTTTGCAGTCTGAGTCGTCCCCGTCCCAGTCCGAAACACCGCACCCAGCCTTAGTGCTCATAGATGTTAGTTAATTTACATAACATTTATATTTTGATTAATAAAATATGAAACAGACCTTTAATTTTTTTTAAAAAATTACAAAGTTGAAACTATGCATATTCGATTCAACGCCATTAGAAAAAATGTTAACGGTATTTATAATTAATTATTAATTATTTTCGTTTCAGATTCTAGAAGTATTGTCGTATGCTGGTACACCCCAGGAGCTCCTGCAGTTCCGTTTAGTCTGTCAGAAATGGAATGATGCAGTTGTTCATACTTTAGTCACAAAACGGAAGAATTGTTTCCCATCGAGATTAAGATATGGACCTCGCGTCCCACGATTCCTCCGTCAATCTGAGGCGGAACGACGGGCTAGAGAAGTTTTAGAAAATCCAATCATGACTTTGACCGGGTCAACCATTCCCCTTTCTTTTAACACCATTGTGGTTGATCAAGATTTTTATTTGGCGGGGATCAACCCTGAATGGCAACATTTCTTAGGAATTTACGGTGAATCAATTCGACACCTTAAGTTCAACATCCGGAGCGGTGAAAAGCCAGAAGATAATTCTCATCGCGTGACGGACTGTGCTCAAGTCGTTTCAAGAGAAAATCTTAGAGCCGCTTTCTCTGCAATGCCTAATTTGGAGTCTTTGGATTTTTCAGTTCGTTTTAGTGATTACGGAACACATGAGCCTGAGCCTGAAGGGATTCCACAAGGAATATTCCAAGAAGCCGATCAGGTCGCTGGTCTTCGCGTTCCTCAACTGAAGAAACTCATCAAAATTACAATCCAAGAGCCACACGGAATTCACTACGGTCGTGACTTTTTGATAGAAATCCTTGGGATAGCTCCAAACTTGACAACACTCTACATCAAATGGTCAGAAGACTTGTCAACAATTGCAAGTGCATTGAGTGCATTGCCCAATCTTGACAACTCTTTGACCACCCTTGGAATCACTATGACAGATTGTAAGGCTCTTTTCGATGAAACTGTACTCCATGAGTTTAATTTTTCACGCTTCCATTTGACTAAACTTGAATTGAACAACATTTGTGGGAGTGGAGAAATTTTGAAAGGATTTTTACAAAGTCAAAGCTCGACTCTGACTACGTTAATACTTGGAGATAGGTCGACGTCAATAGTGGAACCACGACTATGTTACATCCCTGGTTATGGCCATGTCATCCCACCACACCGGTGTATGCCCTTATTCAGTAATCCGTTGTGTCTTCCACCTATAATGGACTCATTGAAAATATTAGAACTGAATTTACCCAAATATCGAGTTGGAATGGCATCACTCACTAGTTACCCGAACCGATTTCCAGCATTAGAAGAATTGTCGTTCAGTAATTGTGTAACAGGGTGTGTTTGGAGATGGGGTCAGATCCGCCACTTGCTTCATGGAGAACCGAGTTACACTGTCAAGAAGTTTTCTCTTCTTGGTCCGAGCCGGTATTGGGATGAAAATGCTGTCATTGATGCTGTCCGATCCACTTTTCCACTGGCTGAGTGTCATTTCGTTTAGTAGACGGGACATTGGACATTCTCATGGCTGTGTTGTGCCTTGAATTCATGACATTCTAATTTCAATATGTGAAATGATTTCAAAATACATTACATAAATAAAAGCGTCATAAAAAATAAAAAATACAGTGGATTTTTCAAGATTACTTGAACTGACAAGGGAGAGTCATTACATGTATACCAGCACCCAGATATGACATATTTTTTTTCTAGTCCCCAGGCATGCCCTGACCATGAATCAATCAAATT
>JAQIXO010001461.1:0-12338 GCA_034700305.1 Protaphorura armata | reverse complement strand
TTTCGAAACGTTGTTTTGGTTTTCGACGTGACCGCGGACTCAAAGACCCTTTGGAAATTTAGACTTGTAGCATTCGGGCTACCAATCCTAATTATAGGTTTAACAACTGTTATTGGACTACTAAAAGGTGATCATGTATTTGGTGGCATCAATCAGTAAGAAAAAATCAAGTATTTTCGAACTTCGGTTGTTGACAACAAAAAAATAATTTATTTTAATTAATTTCTTAGCTGCTGGTTGGAAGAATATTATATTTGGAGTTTTCTTGCCCCTGTTGCCGTCATTCTTGTGGTAATATTTTATCCATATTTACTATTGACCTCGCAGCACTGTGTCAATTAATGTTATGCTTATATTTTCTTGCCTAATTATTCCTTAGGGGAATACCGTCTCGGTCTTCCTGGCCCTCAGAGCAGCCCACAACTCTCAAAAGAATATACTTCGCTCTCAGCAGAATGCACAAGTATTTCGGTAACACTACTAACGATCCTCGTTTATTAATTTTTACTAGACTATTTTGACATAATAATTGTGAAAGATTTCGGATTCGTGGATTTCTTGGACTGACGATCACCCTTGGGTTATCCTGGATATTTGGATTCTTTCTACTTATCCCTGATTCTGTTGCATCCGTGGTGACCGCTTATATCTTTTGTATTCTCATTGGCTCCCAGGTAATTTATTACCGATTTCAGAGCTACTCATTTTTGATTAACACTTCATATAGACATTTAAATTCTCAGGGCATTTTCCTCGCCATATTCTACGTTATGTTGAATAGAAGAATTCAAGAATCACTGAATGGAAAAATGAAATGGCCAGATTTCACACTTTCAGCACGGAATCTTGCAGATAAGATTGAAATTCGTGTACGTATTTGCAAATTGTATCACATCAAAAATTATTGCCACGCAATACTTTACCAGTTGACTCCTGGAATATTTGTTTGCAGAATAAAATCCCGAGGCCTTCTGGGAATAGAAATAGACATGAGCACACATTTGAAACTGGAATCATGCCTGCAGGAGTTAAAAGGAGAAACTTGGCTCCCATCAGGGATCATGGTATTGGAATCGGAACTAATGAGAATATTCAAGTCGTCGATAATTCTGCATATGAGTATATACCTTTTAGCTACTAATTAGCCAATACTAATCCAGGTAAACGTTACTAATTAGTCAATACTAATACGGGAAAGCGTCCCATTTGTAAGGATGTCCCTATGAAATATTTTGAATAGAAGAAATATTGATAAAGCCAAATTAAATACATGCGATATCATGAAAAGCAAAATTGATTTCATAGATAAAAATGCTGGTAGTTGGTTAATACAACTAAATCATACAATTTCAAGGTTAGGATTTAAACCTTCAAAACTCTGCAGTTAAAGTAAATAGCGGACGTGTTGCAAATAAACACAGATGGTATATCATTTCCTAGGAAATGTGAATTTTGTTATGTATCAGTACTTGGGTGAATAGTTGCACTAAAACTACCAAATTGTGTATACAAAAAACATATGTTGAACTAGAACTGTCTGTTCACGTTTATTGACTTTGAGGTTATCAACGACAATATTGTTGTATTTCCAATGAAATCAATGGAAAGAACAACCTAGGTTTCCGGGTTAATGTCAAATCTCAGCTCTTGCATCCCTCGATCTGCACATATAAATAGCTGACTCAGTCAGTATTTATTTCATATTACTATTGCTCTCCTCTTCATATAAAACAGCTAAGCAGCGTTTCCAATTTGTTCGCCCTAATACAATGGCACGTACAATTTTGAAAGTTGTCCTTCTCTCAGTCGTCTTAATCAGTAAGTGATTTGTCTAGGCATGGGTGAATTACAAATTACAGGTATTTCAATTACAAGTAATCCAATTACTTGTAATTGTTACTTTCGCATGTAATTGTAATTAAATTACATTAATTTTTCCACATGTAATTGTAATTGTAATTAAAATACATTGGCCCTGGAATTGACCCAAGCCTGGATTTGTAAAGTATACTACTGTTTTATTTAATTTAAAGGATAAATTAGAGCGACATTTCCAAAATCTTCAATCAATTCCATTTCTTCTTTGAAATTCCTTGATGATTTCAATAATTTTCTTGAAATGAGTAACATTAGAATTTGATGAAAATCTGCACATTTTCTCTTGTGCTGGACAGGTGTCGCTGAGAGTATAAGCCGTGATTACAAATGCTGAGACTTGGCTGAACCCTTCTGTCCCATACAGTCAAACTAAGTACAAGGATGGATATCGAACTGACTGCTCAGGATTTGTCTCAATGGCTTGGGAGACTGTGACCAGCTACAATACGAATTCACTTCGTACAATTACTGACCCAATTACTAAAAACGATCTACAAAAAGGTGACATTCTTCTCAGGAGTGGACATCATGTGACCATTTTCCATAGTTGGGCTAATTCTGGAAAGACCAAATATCTTGGGTATGAACAAGTTGGAGGAAAGATTAATCAAACTAAAAATTGGGAAATTCCTTATGCCTATTGGAGTGAGGCCACTAAATATGAACCCAGACGTTATAAGAACATTGAATAGAAATCTCACTGTAGATCTTGTACCTTACTCAATCAAGAATGTCTTATCAATTTTAATTGTGTAGTGAATAAATTAATTTTAATGGGTTTCAAATGCAGTAATTCAGTTCAAATTCAAGGAGGGTGCGACTCCCTAACTGTTTCGAACTTACGATAACGAGGATAGCAATTAAACAACAATAAATTAATGAACACCAATTAACCTGACCTGGAATTTGAGAATGAACTCCCTTTTGTTGATTTGCTTCCCCCACTCCAGCTCACACTAATTTTCCCTCCATTATTGTTATCCTTCTTGATCTTAGAACTCAAGTAGTGGCATATGAAGCATACACGTTTCTTAAACTCGTCTAAGAAAGTCGCACCAATTAAACAGTAAATGATGAAATTGACAGCAGAGTTGAGGACGACGAGTATTCCAGAGATACAGTTGATGTTGTAGTCATACCACTTATAATTTATAAAATCAAAATACCCGGCGTACGCCATAATATTTCGAACAAATCCAACACCAGAGCATATTGTAAACACAACCACTACAGGCAGTACCATTTTTGTGACAGAGACTTCTTTTGCATCACGTGATGAGATTAGTATTCGGCGGTTTTTTTGAAACTTCTTGAGCTGTACAATTTATTGTAATGTAGAAATATATAAATGAAGTGAAATTGTACACCAAAAAAGCCACCCTGGAAAAAATCCAATGCAAAGTAAACATTGAGAACCAAGATAAGGACGAGTGGAATGACATGCAGAATAAAGGCTTTGTTGGAAGGATCCTTTGTGATCAATTAGTTTTTCGAACACATAACTCCACACACTAATCAAGACAACAAAGACAAATACTCCGATAGTGAGTCGAACTGAGTTTCTATGCGTGACTGTGTTTTAGCTCATCGGGTGACAGAATAATTCCTAGTTTTTACTTACTGATCCAATCCTGTCCATGAGATAAAATGTAATTTCGAGCCATTTGGGTGAATTGTCTAAACTCAAGATTTTTAAGTGATGGAGGACATTTGGTAAATTTTTAAAGAGTAACAATTAAGGAGTCACAAAATGTAAGTCCAATCAGAAAAAGATAAAATGGGGATTTGGAATGTCTTGCAAATATGACAATTACACATGGAGTAGGTCACATTATGATGGAGGTCTTTAATGTATATTAAGTATGATTTCCTTAAATTAGTAGAATAATGATTTACTCCTGACACGTGTTTAAAATATCATTTACGTATTAAAACAGTACGGCAGTTGAAATTCATGAAAGAATTAATTGAATTTTGGTTAGCAGAAAAAATTTCCATACTCAGAAATTCTTTACTTTGTGTGATGTGATAAGGCATATCTCCTGTTTGTAACTCAAAGCGAAAAAGCCGAGCTTTAAATGTAAATACGGATATGGTTGACGTTTTACTTACTTTGGAATTTCTCGGATTAAGACGTTCGAAATTTGTTACATCAACACCTTCAACACTTTCAAATCAACGCATAGTAATATAAAATTGGTATAAACAACTTCACCCGTATTGACGACCTTTGTTTGGTGAATGCAACCAATATAATAACGGACATTAAATCTTGAAGTATTTGATTAACTAAGCCCTGTAGACTGATAAGTTAATGTACTGACTGTATGAATATACATTGTATGTACATGTAATTTTTGCATCCTCTTCCTTGCTATTGTTTTATAGCATTAAGAGAATAATGCATGATCAAATCCTAACATGTGTATTTAATGTACGTATTACGTATCATATTAAAATGTAACTGTTAAAAACCCGAGGAAGTGGTTAGTAAAAGACATAAGCAAACCCAGGATTTCCTATACGTCTAAAACGTACTCAAGAGAAATGACGCAGGGCTATGTGTTCTTTTCTTCACTGTAGATTTATCTAACATAATAAGTAATTCGGACAAGCCAATTTTTGGCGGAATGGTACAGGTGTACAAACCGCTCCCGTTGTGCCGGAGTTCAATTACTCGGACCTGGTCTTCCCCGGGTTGCGACAGGTTTATTTAGGTTAGGTTAAAGAAGTTTGGTATTTTCATTTGTTATAAACAATTTCATTAAATAGGTATGGGCTATCTGGTCAGTTTTTTGACACACCCTGTACTAATAACGGAATATAATAATATACGTAATAATATTCTTGTGGAAAAAACCCAATGTAAAAAGTGCATGCAATGCCAAACAATGTTAGCTCATGACGAAGTTTAAACTATTAAAACAAATTACATGACCATGCAGTGGAAGCAGTGCCGGCGCGCTGCTAGTCCCGGCCCTGGTGCGATTTGGTATAAGTTTTGTTCGAGAAATTTTACTATTATATTTCCATATTGCCCGTCTACTTGAATACCCTATTTTAAAGGTACTTCAGCAATTATAATTGAAAAGTTAAATTTTTAGGGAGTCGGCACATTGACCAGGTCCAGCGAAATCGATTTGAGTAATTTTGCACCAGATTTGAGTATTGTTCATTAGAACAGCCTATAGACATGCCGAAGGGGTGAATTGTGTTTGGTTTGGAATTCACAGTGGAAGAACTAAACCTATGTAAAAAAAACTACATATGCCCAAGCACAGGAGGAAGAGTTCACGTTTGGGTAGGGAGCGCCTCTCCCATACCAGCCGGTAATAACAATAGACCATGGGCAGATTGGAAAATTCATGTGACGGGTGCGGACGATCAAGCGTTCTCACGAATGAGGCATGATAGCAGAGAGTAGATAGGGTGCTACATGTTTGTGTGAGAGTAAGGGCCGTATAAAAGTGTACCCCGTCAAATAACTCTCCATGCTCTCCTGTATAAATTAACTTCACATAAGGTTACATGTACACACAGAACTACAGCGATAGGAAAGGTGGAGTGCGGACGTGAGTAGACTCTTTCACTGCACGCCTCAAAACTTGCCCCAAAATTTTATACACAGCGCCCCGGTCCTCTTACTACGCTGTTATATTTCTGGTTGGTCATTAAAGTTAAACTTCACATTTCCACTCTTTATTGTCCACCCTGTACAACTTTATTCACCTCTGGTTGTGCGCGCAGGGGTGCAACACAGAGGGCTGAAACTGTTGCTCCTTGACCTACTATTTCCAACGACACCCCATCCGACCCCTCATCAGGGTGACCTCTCTTGATCTGCGGGTCACTTCAGTCGCCTCCGGGGACCCAACGGGAATTTTGAGAGACTTTCGCCAACACAAAAATTGTTAGCGGTCTCCTTCATATGTGCCGCCACCGCCGTATCTCCTTTGCTTAAAATGCCATTTACCCACTAGAACAATGCAACAGTTGAGATTCCAAGGAAATGCAGTTAATATGAGATATCACCAGACAGGGAAATTTTAAGTGTTGTCTGCGTACAGTATCAGTATGTACTCGAGGCCTTGTTGTATGAAATAATACTCAAATGAAGGAAATACGTTTCACTTTCCTAGGATTTAATTTAACCTAATAAAGTGTTAAACATTAGACTAATAAGTAAATAAAAGTTGGTTGTATTGGAGTATGAACGTACGTTGTGTATCGTACATATAATTTTTGCCTCGTTTTCCATGCTGTATTATTGAATTAAGTTTGCAGTTTTCAAAACTTAATTCACCTTATTGTTCACCAAATTGATGGCGGATGCGTTGAAATCGATTTTTTTTTGAAAATATGTTAACGGTTCTCTGGAATCTTCTCCGTCAATTTTCAACGGATTTTGGAAGTTGATACACTATTGTACAGCCAGAAAGACTTCTAATAGTCATGTAGACGATGGTAATTTTTCGGTGCCGACAGCAGGAATGGCAGTCGTTTAAAGAACCTATTTTTTTAACTTTTTAAACAGCGGATTTTGTCGTTGCAGTCACTGAAAAATTCCCATCACCCGTTCAATGGTTGGAAAACTTTCTGCCTTTCCAAAAAGGTATCAACTTTCAAGGTCCGTTGAAAAGTGACCTAGAAGAAACGGAAAAACTGATGACATGTTTTTAACCCACCTGAAAATTCCAGCCTTATGCATGTTATCTACGAAATGAAATTTGCTTTTCATGATATCACATGTGTTTAATTTGTTTCCAATGGTAATAACCAATTCAATGTATTATACGATAAAAGTTCCAAGTACTACTAATGAAATAATTCACCAGTTTACGTTAGTCTGCGCTGAAGGATCAAAGTGAGAAAGACACCCTGTCATTCTCACCACTGCAGTAACTCTCTGGAATTGTTGAAAAGCAACATAGGTTGTCACGTACAGGCTCGAAATTACAGAAAATACCCCCGTAAGCCGTAATGTTAAAATTTTGAAAAAAATGCGGACGTGAAAAAGTATTGCACAATTAGGTCCGACAGATTTCAAGACTACAGCTGTCCTCCTTCTAATCAGTCAAGTTAATCTTAGAAAAAACCGCATCCAATTCGGCTATAAAATAGGGTAGTATTGTTATCCTAGTAAACCGGATATGGTTTGGGAGTAATTAAGTCCAAAAGCAACCACCATTAAAGACTCATGTATACAAAGGAAACTATTACTTTTCCGTCAACCCTTCTGACTGTCACAAACGTATGATTTCGTTGGCAATGGAACGGATGTGACGAAGCTAATATTTCAATATTCAAGTGCTATTCAAGTGCCACATCATAATTGGAAAGTGAGAGCAAAACATAATTAGTTTTAAAATATATATGTTTAGCCTAAATAATATTCAGAATGTATGTGTATACCATAGTTGTGCTTTCATTATTGGCTGTACAATCCACTGCCCAAAATCTAGTGGCTATTACCTTAGATGCAAAGTTCCCATCAGGTCGTACACACCACGCTACAGTTTACGACGGACATAATTCTATTTACACCTGGGGAGGAGCCGACTACGAATGGAAACGTGAGATTTTAAAATACAACCTTTCCACGGCTACGCTTCAACAAATTGGAACATTGAAGGAGGGCGTGATTGACTTTGGAAGCGGAGTTTGGATTGGGAACGAAAAATTGCTGCACTATGGTGGCAGAAATCCTAATACAAGCGATGGCAACTCAGAAATCTATAATTTCAATACTGCCGATGCCGACGGGTCTTGGAATATAGTCAGCAGCTTGCCCAGAGGTTGTTATTACTGTACGGGTGTGTGGGATAAAGGGGAAAACACTTATATCATTGGAGGCGCAAGACAATCATATACGGCTATGAATACCATTTTCAAGTATTCAAATATGACTCAGCAGACTGAAATTGTCGCACAACTCCCAAGTCCAAGGCATTCCACGTCAGCAGTTCTCGATAATAATACAGGAGATATATACATCTTTGGTGGTGATACGGGTCTTATTAACTTTAATGATATATTAAGATTTGACCCGAGGGCTGGAAGCGTAACAAAGGTAGGTGCAGTGTTGCCAGTGCCAGTTGCAAACACTTGTACAGTTTGGACGGGGAAAGAAGCCTACATCATTGGTGGATCCGCTATCGAAGCGGGAAGTATTCCACATCTTGTTCGATTCAATCCGAGTACGAACGAAGTCGTTTCTCTATTCGTTACTAATTTTCCGAACAACATTCACAGAACTGGGTGCGTCTTTGTAGAAAAGTTTAACCGAATTTTTATACTGGGAGGGTGGGACCCTATTGGAATGTACAGAGATGAATTCATGTACATTGACTTAGATCCAAGCAGTGCATCAACGACAGACACACCAACAACGACACATACAATTTCTTCAGAAAAACCTGAGCCACAGACATCTACTCACATTCCGATTGACAATGACAGTTCAACTGAAGTAGGAATATATCCTGACCCAACAAATGTTCGAGTATGCCACTGGAAAAAATGTACGGGCTGGGATGAATTTGGTCGAGAATGGGAAGGACGCCCAGATAAAATAGTGAGTCAAAATTGTCCAAGAGCAGAGTCGGGATACTCTGCATGGGAATGTTTACCCAATGGTCAGTTTGAAGGAGACTCGCCCAACTTCTTAAATTGTACCACGAAATGGCTGGATGAACTTGTTGTAAGTAAAACATTTCATGACATACGGTGAAGTTAAAAATGATGTTTCAATTTCAATGTTATATATATTGTCACTACCTTCCTTACCTGCCCACTTTTACTCGAGTAAAGTGTAGTATAAACCATATTGTTTGAGCGAACAGGAATGTCGTGTAGTCCGACGTCCGATATTTCTTATGCCTCGTACTGATAGACAGTCGGGTGTCTACACGACTTTCCCGTTAGATCAAACAACACGGTTTATACTACACTTTACTTGAATAAAAGTGGGCAAGTAAGGAAGGTAGTGACAATACATATATAGGGAAATAGGACTGAAGACGTTTTGCCAATATTAAGGAGGAATACTTATGAAGCTAAGCATTCGAAGAAGTTGGAGTGGAAATTTTACGGGCACGAAATTCAAAAGATTTTAGAAATTGTACTGGATATAATCAAAACCATTGAATTCGCAGAGCCTCAAGCCTTCAGTGTGTATGTTGATCATGCTCTCGCGATATGCTGGAATGTATTAACAAATCATGCTATTTGGAATCAGGTTGAATCTGTAAGAATTTTCTCACTACTCAATTAAATTCCAAAGGAATGTTCTATACATGAATTCTACGCTTTCGCAGGGAAGTCGACCGCCCGTAGGACTATCAATTTTAAGAACAATGGAATCATGCCTTTTTGAGCTTTCGTCGAGAAAGCATAACTCAGGCGAGGCTTCAATTACTCCAGAAGTGTTTCAATATGAGGAATACATAGCAATGACAGGAATACTGTTATCTTCAGGGCGTGGAGTTGGTGAATCAGAAACACAACATATTGTGTCGTTCCCACAAAATTGCAAATTAGCTTCGAAAGAGTCCTGCATTGTCCTAACGCTTGATGTTGGCGAAAATGACATAATTTATGCTGCAATGAAAATCAAACTAGGTTTTGCACCAAGCGCACTACCTGGAAGCTCTAACACGTAATTTCTGAGTGAAGAGTGCTTGCTTCCGGCCATCTCAGACTAATTTAATTTTGCTTCCATTTTAGATTGGGTCCATATGGTTATCCATTGAAGGACAAAGTGCTGAATGGGCCACTCTTGACATTCAGTACTGTAGAATATTTGGGTGATAAAAATGGGACTGTAATTGAAATTAAAACACCATCAGGTTGATATTTTCATTTTGGCGAAATAATTAATTAATCGGGATAGCAAACACGGTTATACATACAATATATATATTTAGACAATGTCACGATTACTTTCCGCCACCATATGGAAACGTCCGGTTCCAGGAATTACAATGTAACCCGGAAACTCCATAACGGTGAAAATGCACAAGCTGTTCATGATAATTCAGTCTGTGTGTTCTTGGACGAAAGAAATTTGTAATAATAGTTATTAATACTTTTATCTCCTGTTTCAGTTCAAATAAATAATTTAGCACCCTATTTTTAGATTATGGTCAGCAGAAGGTTGCGAATTAGTTCGGACTACAAGACTGACTTCCACTTGCCGTTGTGATCACCTTACATATTTTGCACTCTTAATGGATATGCACAAATACAATGTGATGTCAAACGTAACTTTTTATTTCAGAATATTTGTGTTACCTCTAATATTGTTTGAACAGGAGAAGGATTATCCATTGGAAATTTTGACGATTGTTCTTGGTGGAATATCCATTCTTTGTTTGATCATATGCGTTATAGTATTTGCGACGGACACTTCTAAAGATGGTCAAAGTCCTAGAATGTTCATTGTGAAACATTTATGTGTCTGCCTTATTCTCGCCAATGCTTGTATGTTACTTCTGGTGGATAGGAACTATTTTGCTCTGTCTGAGGTAAAATGACGCTGAAGTCTCACCCATATCTTTGAGCAATGAATATATTTTCTGCTATGCATAATTCAGGGTGTCTGCACTGCCGTTGCCGTTATGACACAATACATTTTCTTGACCGCATTCATTTGGATGGGAATCGAGGGATTTTATTTATTTCGAAATGTTGTTTTGGTTTTCGACGTGACCGCGGACTCGAAGACCCTTTGGAAATTTAGACTCGTAGCATTCGGACTACCAATCCTAATTATAGGTTTAACGACTGTTATTGGACTACTGAAAGGTGATCATGTATTTGGAGGCATCAATCAGTAAGAAAAAAATCAAGTATTTTCTTACTTCGGTTGTTGACAAAAAAAAATAATTTATTTTAATTAATTTCTTAGCTGTTGGTTGGAAGGATATTATATTTGGAGTTTTCTTGCCCCGGTGGCCGTCATTCTTGTGGTAAAAGATTTATGTGTTTTATAATTGACCTGGCAGCATTGTAACACGGATTCGGATGGTATCAATTAATGTGCTAATATTTTCATATCTACTCTTTCCTTAGGGGAACATCGTCTCGGTCTTCCTTGCCATCCGAGCTGCCTGCAAGTCTCAAAAGAACCTACTTCGCTCTCAGCGGAATGCACAAGTATTTCGGTAAGAGTATTAAAAATACTCATTTACTAATTATTATAACCAACTGCGGGTCATATTGATATTGACGTATATTACAACTTTGAAGATTTCGAATTCGTGGATTTCTTGGACTAACAATCACTCTGGGGTTATCGTGGATATTTGGATTCTTTCTACTTATCCAGGATTCTGTAGCTTCCATTGTTATTGCTTATATATTTTGCATTCTGATTGGATCCCAGGTAATTTCTACCGATTTAATAGCAATTCATTTTTGACTTCTACTTATTAGAGGCTTTTTAATTCATAGGGCATTTTTATCGCCATATTCTACGTCATGTTGAATAGAAGAATTCAAGAGTCACTGAAGGGAAAAATGAAATGGCCAGACTTTACACACACAGCAAGAAATTTTGCGGATAAGATTGAAATTCGTGTACGTATTTTCAAATTGTATTAAAATTTGTGCCACACAATGAATTCTGGAATATTTGTTTACAGAATAAAATCCCGAGACCTTCTGCAAATAGGACTGGACATGAGCACACATTTGAAACTGGAATCATACATGCAGGAGTCAAAAGGAGAAACTTGGCTTCCGTTGGGGATCATGGTACCGGATTCGGAACTAATGTGAATATTCAAGTCGTCGATAACTCTGCGTATGAGTATATACCTTTTAGTTACTAATTAGTCAATTCTAAATAAATTAGCAAAGTAAATCAATTTCACCTGTACATCAAAATTTTATGTTACGAAATATGATGTATACTTTTGTATAAGTTAGATCAAGGCACCTATAGACAACCCCCTGCGCCCGTTCAAGGGAGGAAGAGTCTAAAATACCTTGAGTACGAACGTGTAAAAATAATCGTACATGTGGTATCATTTCCTACCTTCCTTCCTTCCCAAGAAATGGGAAGTTTGTTTTCGTATCATTACGTATGTTTGAAGAGTTGCAATATATCCACCTTATTACGTATATATGCAAAAAAACATGTTGATCTGTTCGTTCACATTAAATTGACATTGGGTTTATCAACGGGAATTATTATTCATTTTGTACATTCTCAAAGCATACAAATTCTTGAGAAATATTCTTCACATGACAAATGTACATGTCGCATATGTATACGTACGTGTACTAAGGATTTCACATGAAATCAACTGATAAAAATAACTTAAGATTATGGGTGAATGTCAAATGTTACCTCTTGCATCCGTCTGCAAGTATAAAAGGCTAAGACCTGATTCACAATACCCAAATCGCGAGCGAATTCGCGAGGTTTCTGCGTCTGCGTCGGCGTCTGTTGTGAA
>JAQIXO010001460.1:0-12339 GCA_034700305.1 Protaphorura armata | reverse complement strand
CATAAGCACGTACGTTTTGTTTCTAAAAATCGCGTTTTATCTAGTACTTGGCCAAATTTTTGGCGCCCCTCGGGCCTTGGCGCCCTGAAAATAGCTTTCACCGGCTTTCATCGTTCCGACGCCCCTGGATCAAACTCCCAACCCATTCTAAAATACCAACATTGAATAATTAAAATAGGTACTCACTTGGCTAAATACAGACAGATTGTCGTCCTCGTCGTCCATATTTTTACCGTGCGGATGATCAAAGTTTTGCGGTTGAAAACTTTGTTGGGACGCTAAGTCAAGCTGTATGCCCATCCTGGATGTTGAGGGCCCAGAATACATATTGTACTGGACATTTGGAGGGAGTGGCTGTGATGGCATGGCTCTTATTTCCACAGGTGCAGGTGGCAAAAAGAACGGGGTCGGAGCATTTCCATGTTGAGGCTCAAAGACCCTATTCTGATTATGCCTAACAACTTTCCTCAACCTACTTCTTATGTAGACCGTCAAAGAACCTTGAGTTAGCCTTAATAATAGATCCGAGATTTTTGAATGAGGGTCTCCCCTCTTTTTAGTCTGTGCCCCCACAACATAAATATTGTTTGGGTTAAGTTGGAGTGGGAGCTATAATTAACAAAGAATCGTAATTAGTGCCCATCTTCAAACATTGAACTATAGATTTTGTAGCTTTACTAATCATGACTTTTATTAAAATATTATTTGGTTCACTTACGTTTTGGGCATGGGCTTCAAAAAAGTTCATCCATGTAGAGTCCCGGTCATGATTGGCGGAAAACAAATTGTAAGGACGGCCACCTTGTGGTATTATTTTGACAAATATTTTGACTGATCCGCTCTAAAAACAGATAAGAAACATATAAGTAATGGGACAGCAACCTTTGGTTTCTACTAAAATTTTGAGATGACATCATTTGGATAGAGAGAGAAAAATCACCAATTCATTAATTAATGATCGCTGCGATTCAACAATGGTACTGGTAATATGCAGTTAAAAAAAATTTGGAGCACAGTATACGAGGCATGTACCAGAAGTTCCTGGACAGTAATTCTATCATAGTATATTCACAACAAATTGATTATTCTTTCTCTTAATAATTTTTTACACCTAATTAATTTTAATATGTATATCTAAAGGGCTCGGAAGGGTAATACTCCAGTAATTATTCCATATTCCAGTATTCACCAATATTTGAATTTCAAGATTTTGGTAAAGGGAGTAGAACCACAATTTTTGAAAAAATTGACAGAGGAAGTGCGATCTTTTACGGAACTTTAACCTTTACATATGGTCCCTTATACAATTTAAAAATTGTGTGTAGATATCGTAAAATGTGTAAGTGTAAAAACAGCATTCGATTCTAGCTGAACTTTTGCATTTCGTCGATTGGATTTTCTGAAAAAGTACAAAGAGCCCCTCTGATCTGATCGACCAGATACCGAACATATGTTATAGGTATGGGCCAAAAGTCCAAAAGGATTTTCGATTTTGAAAAGGGGTCCGTCGGAAAAAATGAAAAAAAAAACGTGTCTAATGAAATTCGAAGACCTCTCCAGGAAAAAAATTGGACGGAATCGGTGTTTCGGACTCCGTCATTCCCTGGGAAGTGCAATGCTAATTTTAAAAAAATACACTCTTTAATTGTCATAGCCGAGGCTGAATAAAACAATTTGTGCATTTCGTGTGTCGTTTTTGTGAGTTACTTTCCATTTGGCCTAGGGATTTACATATTGATTATATAGTTTTCCTAGTATTAGGAAAAACCGAGGGAGAAAAACCTCTTTAAACCAACCAGGGGAAAAGCAGGACCGAGGAATTGAACCCCAGCACAGAGGGGAGATCTGTACACCTGTACAACTCCGCTACAGTAGACCTGTTTCAATACTAATTAATAAAGACTATATTAAAATTGTTGGAGATAAAGAACTTATGACAGTGTGTACATTAATCAATTTTGAATGTTTTTTTTTTGATAAAGTGATACACGAACTGTCAAAAAACTGAAGAGGAAGAGGATTTTGGAAAATTCATTTAAAATCCAATGCCATACATGGAAGTCGGTATTACTCCTGAGCTGGAGCTCTGGAATAATTTACATTTATTTAAACATGAAACAAGGTTTAAAGTATTTTGTACATCGTTAAATTATTTTGAAAAATTTCAGAAAAGAAAATTTTTTGAAAATTATATTTCACTATAAACACAATGAATTGGCCTGAAATAAAATTTCCAGAAATCATCGCGGGCTACAACCCGTAACAATTTCAAGTTTACCCCTGGAGAAATTTTGAAAATTCACAAAAATTCAAAATTTGAGTTGTGGGACTACGGACGAAACATAACATATGTTGAACAGTGTTGTTGGTTTTGAACGATGTTTAAGCCAATTGGGTTATTACCAGGACGTAACCTTCCCTCTTGAGTTTGATGGGAAAGGAGGACACGGTTAAGGTGGCACGGTTTATAGACCGCACGTACCAAAATTCAAGACGCGGTCAATAAAGCATTTGATTGAATTGATTAGAATTTCGACTTACCATTTTTCTCAGATTTGATTTTGGTAGTACGTACGTAACTAGGATTCACAGTCAATTTTTCTTCCGTACAACTTGTTCGATAATATTAGAGTGATGAATTTATAGTAACAATATTGTTCATTGGTCTCATGTCACCACGTCACCAGTCCCCTCTACCTCTCAACTTGCATATTCAGAAAAACAATGAGTCATTGAATTATGCTACAGGCGGTACAGAATTTCCGGGAAGCCTGGAAAACCTGCAGCAAGCAGTGGACATACTAAACTTTGGATAAAATAAATTGACAGAAAAAGAATCAGTCATTTTATTTCCTTGGGATGAGGAAAATTGCATTAATTTTATTTGAAGAGCATTTGGAAGTTTTATATTTTCTAAATATGGAATTTGCTGTGCAGGCTGTGCTGACATGGCAGTATTTCCGGCAACATATGCAGTACGTACGTTCACATTCAATAAGTTCTAAGAAGTGAAACTTAATATACAATGGGTCATAACTTGCAATCAAAACATTTATCATGAGCCAAGGGAAATAAAATGTTGGATTGGATGATAAGGAATTTAATGAAACGTCATAACTGCATGAGCTTTAAAAGTAAGCTTACGGCAACAGTGTGTACTTGTACACTAATATATGTATCTATAAAATTCCGTCATTCTTATTACTTTATTTTTCACAGGCAGACTAGACGTTTTGTCGTCACATTTTGTAATATTTTATAATTGACTGGTTATATGTAATGCATTCCTCAGATTCGATTCTGTTGTCATGTCGTACGACAAATTATTTAAGGAGCACAATTTGTACATTATAACTGCATGGCTTATGACAAAGAATCATTGTACATACTAGGAAATCTGAAATATATATGTACATTTACATATGACATAATATCATTTCATTTCGAACAGTATAAATATTAGTCTAAGCAAAATTATTTATCAGCCGTGAAACGATTGATCATGTCATGCCCATCATTTCGACTCGGCTGATCTGTGGGGAGTGAGGGTCAGATGTTGAAAATTCTTGGTCGTTTTAACATAGCCAAAGCAACGTCTGTCCCTGATTTCTTTTCTGGTTGCGTTTGCAAACTCTCCAGCTGCAATCCATTTTAATAGTTTAACCATATTGTCAGTGAAAATATTTGCTACGATTATAAGTATACATATGCCATGGCATGGCCTATCCTGCATGGCGGAGTGGTAGGCGGAGAGTATTACAGGTGCATTGTTCGCTCCCGCTGTGCTGTGCTGGAGTTCAATTCCTGCTTTTCCCGGGTTGCTTGAAAGAGGTTTTTCTCCACCTGTTTTTCCTACTACTAGGGTAACTACATAAACAATGTGTAAATCCATAAGCGAAATGGGAAGCAACTCGCAAAATGCACATGAAAATGTACATGATATTTGGCTCAGCATCGGCTTAGTCAATTAATGAGTGTATTTTTTTTAAATCCAGCTGTCCAGACACTCCTGACCCATTGGGAAACTTTCTATAGAATCTGTGTCGAATTTTATTTTGTAGATCGGATTGTGTCCAATTCTACAGACTTTCTACAGAATCCAATGTTTAGACTTACTCATATAGAAATGCTTACATAGGCCAGAGTTGCGAAAGCAGTCTATATAATCTGTTGTGTAGAAAACATGTCGAGAAGTTCGGCCGGTTCTCTGTACAGTACACGTTGTGTACAAACTCTGCCGAATCAAACAGAATGGCTTGTGTAGAATATTTTGTACAAGGACCAAAGGTGTATGAACAATGTATTTTTCAATTCACATTCAAACCGTGTTATGAACTCTAATGATATTCTGAAAGAATTAAAACTTTTTGATATTCTGAAAAGAATTAAAACTTTTCATTGGGCATATATTATATATATTATGATTTAAAATCTACAATTCTAACAACTGTAACGGATTTAGACTGTTCACCAACTTGTGCAACATCCGGACTTGGTACGGTATGTAATTTTGACGCAATAGAAATAGCCTCAAATCCTACCTTTATTAATATCCTAATTACATAATAATTCCCCGATATTTCAAATACATAATTGCATATTTAATTCAAAGGTAGTGTAGACATTTTAGTATAACAAACACTTTTTAAAAACTTAGCCATGCGTCCCACTGATATCATTAGCCTTTAACGTATCGGTTTCCCGTCGCGAGAACTGGTAAAGTTTAGATGGACCGAAAAATAACACTGGACCAATCTTTGTACTATATTTTCTGAATCTAGTTTTCTTAAGTATCTTTTTTATATACACCGTGGCACAACAGTCTAGCAAGCTCATTATTTCTTTCAGACTCGCAACTATCGTGACAATTTTGTTGGAAATATGTGTCCCATTTATTAAATTCAAAAGTACGCCGTTAAAATTTTCAAACTGAAAACCCGAGTAGGCCCAAATGGGTCCCCAACTTCTAACGCAATTGGTCGCATGGTGAAGGATAGTTGTAAGTGTAGTATACTCATTTCTATATAACGAGGAAATGTCGGTGATACTGTATCAAATTTTTCGCAAGACAAACATTACCTTCACTGATCGTGACATGTGGTACTTCGACAAATATTGAAAAGTACTCAAGTACAAGTGCAATTCCGTACTTGTACTTGGTACTTTGTACTTATCTACACTTACAAAAAGAATTGTTCCAAGTCTGCTATTTCCACATCTATCGAAGCTAGCTCTGTTCCGACATAAAATGCTTTGTCGGGATTCTTGCTATTTAACCAGCAATTTGTGAATGTCCGCACAATACCTAGTTAAGCATGTGTGCACATACAAACACAAATTCAAACCTCGGGTAACATCATAACTTGAGATGCGGATTTTACTCCGAAATTATGTGTCTCCCGTGATCCACTATTTAATTCATTCTTAAAATCCCTGAGGTGTATAATGTGGCCTTCTGTGTCCATTTTATACCAGCTTTTGACAGATCCTTGAAAGTCTCTGCAATTGGCTGGAGGTACGTGTAAAAAATAGGTTTGTCCTTACCAACCGACAGTGAACTTTACACTTTATAGGATATTTTATAAGCAAAATTAAAGCTAAACAAAATCACGGCGCCACACAAAGTTTCTTTTGCATTATTATTCTGCCAAAAATTGAGATTTGTAGTTTTTTTCATTTCGTGGAATCGGAATTCTTTCAAAACATTTTAATCTGAAAATCAGAATTTAGGAATCAGAATCAGATAATCGGAATGCGAAATTAGAATTGGAAAAAGAATTGGAATCGGGATCGAAACCATCCCTGATTTGAAAAGGATATCAAGCACAGCTTGGCAGCTTTGAGCTTTGATATTGAAAATTAACAAGAATGTCAACCATGTCGTGCAAGAATTATTACACAAGTAATGTGCGTGTGTTTTTTTTAACGTGTTCCGTTCGTTAATTCCAATAAAAGAAACACTGAGTGCATTTTCTTCTTTTCTTTTCCCAAGTGAGAACGAGTCATGAGTAGTGGAATTCTCACACGAGTTGACAGTCAGGTGAGCATAGGGTAGTAGGTAGAGCATCACATTATAGATACAGTAGGTAGTGAGTTCAATAGCTACACCCAGCATGTACTACCAGTGGGTGAGTAGGCGATAATCGGTGGATTATTTTTTTTAACTTTTTCTCTCCCAGAACCAGTTCTATACAACGAATTGAACAGACGAGAATGTGTAGAGGAATCGGCCACTTCTTTACACAATCCATTCTAAAGAACCAGCGCTTACTCTCTTCACACAGCTTATGTACAATGAGTTCTACAGAAATAGGATTGTAGACCTTTTTGTTTTGACGAGAGTGTGTACACTGAACTCTACACACATCGTTGTGCACCAATATCGGCCACTTTTTTACACAATCATTTCTATAAACCGTTCTGTAGAATTAGACACAAAATTTTACCAACGGGCAGTCTCCTGAATGAATTATGAGATGGATTTTTAATTCCGACAACTCACGTGTGTATGAGTTCGTGCTTGATACTTCAAGGTGTAGCTACTTTCATAGCAATTTAACATTAAGGGCACTTGTAGGGATTTTCTTCAGTGTGAGTCTGTAAACGGCGAGTTATACTATGTTAACAGGTAAATGTTGGTGAACAAATTGGAACGGAACAGTTAAATTATTTCCCAGTGTTTTCTAGTGTTCCTAAATTTTTCCTCAACCCATCACGTCCAGCACATGAAATTGAGCAATGAGGACATTGATAGGCTTACTCTTTAGCCAAAGTTACCAAGTGCTTTTCTAAAACATTTATCTCCGCACATACCGCAGCGCGCATATATGTTTTTTCACCGTTCGTTTCACTGCACTTCCATTTGCCTGTATTTGCATATTGACACATTACTGTTAGGCAAGTTCAACTGGTTAACATCAAAAATGAATGAAAATACCAGTATGGATATGTCAAAGTGAACACTTTATATATTCATCTCATGCTTATGTTCTACGTGAATGGTAATATTAGCCAACTGTTTCTATTTATCGAAAAATGTGAGTACGATTGAAAAAAAATTAAAAAGAGTTTTTAATTCCTACGCATGCTGCATTGCATTTTGCATTGGCTTCTAAGAACGGCTATTTAATCCCAAGTACTCTCAGTTTGCTTAATTTGAAGATTTTGCGATACTCCAATTTAGTAATAATTTTTTTTGACGCGGTAGGAATTGGTCAATTTGAACAATTTATTTTTGTTTTACATTACAGATAATTCAAGAAGAACGCGTACACGTACTCATTCATCATCATCATCAACATCATCAAATGTAAACAGTTCAAACAAATTAATCCTGGGAAAACTAGAACACGTGTCCGTCTCTAAAATATCATCCTGTGGTGCCCTCTGGTGTGAAATACATTTACCAGTTTCTAGATTTTTAAAACGTATAGGCCTGGGATTAGGAGGAATTGCGGGAATGTCTCCTCTCTCGATTAACCAGTCTTGCTTCGCTTCGTCATTACATTCAATCAAACCCAAAAGTGCAAAGTGAGGAGTTCATTCTAAGTCAGTCACACAAGTTGAATCTTTTGCGTTTATAATTCGTGTGGTGTCACCGACTTCGATGGAATCGAATAACCAGTCTCTTTCAGAACCTCCAGAACAAGCAAATGATTCAGCCACAATCGGAGTTCCATCTGAAAGCCCACTTGTTGACACGCAGTCGTTGTTCTCGACATGTCGAAGTATTTGTGAAATGAGTCTCCTCTTCAAATCTTTACAGAGTGCGAGTGGACTCAAAACTAACATGAGGGTTAGGATGATCTTAATATTTAGTGTTTGGCTCCACATCTTCCAATCAATGTTGGGTGGGCAGAAACTAGAAAAACAACGACTAACATTGAGTTTAAAATTATTTCCTGACAAATTGGTATGTATTTGTATGCATTTAATTTTGGAAATTGAGTTCCAAAGTGACGGCGAGCACTTCAGAGTGACATGAGTTTGGGAATACTGGTGAACTCACAAGGGTCACAGTCATTACATGTATACACTAGTATCCAAATAGGACATATTTCTTCTTCTCAGGCTCTAATCATGCTCTCACTATGAGCAAATCAAATTTCGTCTGGCAAAATAATAATCTGTCCGATATCGGACACGAAAGGTCATTCCCCATGCCACTTAATGTAATATAAAATCAAGGAAGACCTCTCGCGAACAGAATTACAATTTTTGAAACACATTTCGATTGAGTCTTGCTCATGATATGATGATCGTGGATAAAAAGAATGTTCTGAAAAATCTGGATAGTGTTATTACATGTAATGATTATATCTTGCCAGTAGTGTTTTTTTCCACACCTTTGCCATGAGGCTAAAAATCGTTCATAAATACAATATAATGTTTTGAAGAGAACACAATGACTGGAACAACCAATTTCGTAAAAGTACACCTACTATTCTTTTCTGTTACCAAATGAGACAATTTTAAATTAAAAGAATTCAAAATTATACAAAACTACTATCTAGCCAATAATTTAGATTTCTCACCAGTTCTTTCGAGTGAGAATGTAGAATATTCTTAGGGCCGACTATCCCTTTCGATCCGTTAATTGCTTGCGTTGCTTTTATACTGAACTGACGACACAATCTCTCTCTGACTTTGACTCATAAAAGTGCTGCTGCTGCACAATGTTTCATTTTAGTTTAAAATTGTTCCATTTATTTTTATGGGTACATTAAAAAACCATTATGATAGACTTGTCTTAAGCAATATTTTAAACCATAATGCTCAAGTAGCCTTGTGTAGTAATTGCACTTTTTGGAAAATCACTTTATTTCCCAACAGTAATAATTTTTTTTGACGCAACGCATAGGCAGACGGTATACCATGTATGTATAGTTATCATTAAATGATCATTTTGCTACAAGGCGTTAGAACTCTGACCTAATTTATTTTGTACTCTTATTGAGGAATTTGTAACGCATAACTCATGTGTGTCAAGGAGTTCATTATTAAGTGTTTTCTATGTGATTTCATTAAGACTAGTACTTGTGTCATGTAAATATCAGTCAACTTTTTATAATGAAAAATTTGTATCTCATTCAAATGACACGTATGTATAAGTACTCAATATTGTCCTTGACATACTCATCAGTTAATTACAATCTACACGTATTAAATTCAACACAATAAAGCGTTTTTTGAACCGGAGTGATAATACTAATACATTAGCAAAGGATAGACATATGCTTCGTATTGAACATACATGTCTCATAATATTGAGTTGCACAGTAGATCTGTCAAGAAATAAAGAGTGTGTAAGCACCCTGTACAAACCTGGTCGATTGTCACCGTCACTGTACGTTTCTCCCGTATTGATAAGACAAGAGATTGATTGCTAATCTAAATTCGAGTCGCATAATTTTATTCAAGAAAGGCAATTTCCATTCTGAAAGGGTACACTTATAAGTAAGTGAAAAATAGGTATACAAATTCCTGAAATATGTCAGATTATCCTGAGAACAAATAAGGACCACTCCTTATATTGCTAGCTAGTATTTTAGCTTAAACATTCCCTTGCAGTTGCAGTTGTGACACTAGCATTGTGTCAAAGCTAATTGAATAAGATTGTATTTGCGGATTCGCGTACAACCATTTTGACGCAAACCGCAACTCCTAAGAATTAACTGATGAATTGACTAATTACTACGCGTGGCCTGTATCCATGTGTGAGCGTTGCATGTGCAATTCAATATATTTATTTTTAATTTAACTTACAAAGGAACCTTGCACCCGTACATTGCTTAATGTGTACCCCCAGTAAAGAATGTATTTATTGTACTTATATATTACATATAGTAGTATATATTATATATAGTATTAGTATATATATAGTAGTATATTACGTATAGTTTTCAGAAACTCTAAGTAATTACTCAAGAGTACAATGTTCCAACCCAGTACATGTACATATTTCTTCATCCCTGTCCCTGAGTGGGACTTAATTGTAAAATAATTCATAGAATAATTTTGGGAATTTCTGGGAGGCCTCATAGAACTCATCTTCGGTTTTCCAAATGCTCTTCATATTCCTAATTTGATACAAGTAATATAACATAGATTCAGTTGTACTACACAATTAGTAAAAATATTTAAACGACACTGTAATGCAAATTAATCATTGAATCTCACTTACTTTCTTATTTCCTGAATACATTTGGAAATTATTGCTGCGGAGTTTTGCAATTTCCCCACGTTGTAAAGTTCCAAAACATTTTCATCCGAAATGTTGGCCAATATAAATTTTTCGCAAAGTGATTTCAAATTCTGAACGTCATATTTCTCAGCAATGACGAATAATCCAACAGAATTCTTGGTCATATCTGTCACTTTGCCCGTGTAAATATATCTTAGGAATTCCTCCACGATCTCCGGCTCAGCATCTTCGATGGTCAGTTTTCTGGTCAAATTTTCAACCATTGACTGGGAAAACATTGCACGGAGAACGCTACTGGTATCTAAACATGATATTAATTAAGAATTATATAAAATCTTCGCAATTTAAAATTATTTGTCCTCCAGACTTCAAAAATAGTAAATTACTTTGTAAGATCAAGACATGGGCTGGGAATTCACGATCACCACAATAAATTGTAATGTCTGACCAATTCGGAGAAAACAACAAATCACTTGTGTTCAATTGACCAGGTCTTGGTGAAATATTGGACACTGGAATGCTTGGGTATTCAAGGCTGAGGGTTGAAGGCTTCCTCCCTAAAAATATTAAATTTTCGGATTAGTTACTATACAGTCAGTATGGCTTAGCAATAATCGACGTCTAGTAACTCACAACGTTCAAAGAGTACTCCAACGTAGAAATAAAACCGTGTGACCAAATGAGCTGATGTAATTTGTTGTCCATACTTGGCCCACTTTATACAAGAGTTTTCCTCCTTTGGATAATCCGACTCCAACTCTTTTAAGATCGAAATAGTTGACTCATCCACATTAATGTATGTGAATGTTGCTTGTCCTATGGAATTAAGATTAAGAACTAGAATAAGCTGTACCTAATCTAAAATTCTAAGGAAAATACATTGGCGTGGAGCACGGATCAAATAAAGCTTGATCAGAAGAATGATTAAGATCAAGGTGAACGTAAAACAAAAATGTAACTTACGATGGGATTCGGTTGACCCTTGATCGTAGATAAAAGTATCGACTTTAAAAAATTCAAAATTTTCAATATCTTCATGGTGATGATTAATTTCATAGCATATTTTCACTAATAGTTCAGCCTCGGACGGTTCCGCCTTCGCCAATAGAAAAAATTGTCTGTAATTTTCACAACAATTCACTACTTATACAACGGCTATCGTTATACATAAACCAAGACGGCTACTGATACAGTCTTGCAGTAATTTGAAATAATTACATAAATACATTTCTTACAAGTATTTTCCAGGCCCTTGAAACGGTCCGCTTGTACAAAATATTTTTTCAGACCCAAAAATGTTCTGCTGAATTATTTTGGAATATTTTATTAAGAAATTGTTACGCTCGGCCCCAACTTCGAACGGAATCTCCCAGTTGATTCTATATGTGAATCGCTCACGGTGGTAGTCCACCTGAAATACAAATGGAAAAAAAATTCCTACGTCAAATTAGTTATGGTGATGCGTAACTGCATGAATAGTGTATAATTTTAGGGACGCAACTATTTGATAAATCACCTTCAGTGTTGACGTCATTAGATCCGATGACATATTTTCAAGGAATGGATGCTGAATAAATCAATAAATTCCGGAAAGTAATCTGTATATAATTTTTTAGAACTCAGAAATTCAAATTCTGTGAATCGTCGAGTCAAGTGAATAGACAGACAGACCCTGGGTAATACCCAGAGACAGACCCCATATTCAAACTGGAATTAAAGTATTTTTATCCTAAAATACCTAAAATAGAACGTTTAGTAAAACTCCGTATACTATATACCTATAAATATATCCTTACCCGAATTTGATCCAATTTACTTTTGCACTTTGATTTTAATTATGAGGAAAGTAAATTAATTATATATAATTGAAAATCTATCAGTAAATAGTTAAAAAGTAATTCCCTGCTCTCAAAATATGAGCAAAATTTTACACTGCGCAGAGCCGGCATGCGGCACGGTATTTCGGCTGGCCAAGAAGCAAAAGCGAAGAAGGAAAGATGTATAACGTCTTGTGGTTGCTTGTGTGTTGTGTGTGTTATGGGGGGAGAAAAGCGCCAAAATAGAATGGCTGGCAGTATGTCAAATTCTCTGACAACATTGGTACTTTTTCCAAAAAATCTCGGTCAACATGTGAA
>JAQIXO010001459.1:0-12341 GCA_034700305.1 Protaphorura armata | reverse complement strand
AAGTTTTATTTCAAAGGAATCCTCAAAAGAAGTAAATTTCTAAATCATCTCTAACTGCCCATGTGCGAAATATAATTATATTAAGGAAATAACATTTTATTAATCTCAAATTCACACGTTAGGAAAGCGTGTCAAGTAATAATTTATCGAACGACATTGTCAACTAATGGAATAAAATGTATTATAAATTTTTATGCAACCATCCATTACGAACTTATCAAATTCATTTAATTATTACATATCATCACTTGCAGCGTGTCAATAGTGCTGTTGTGTTTTAATTACAATTATAATTAAGATTCGAAAAACCTTAAGTAGTTTAATTACAATTACAATTACATGTGGAAAACATAATATAATTTAACAATTACATTCAGAATACGCAAAAAGTAATTTAATTATAATTGCGTAATTGCAAATGAATTTTCAATTACAACAGTTTTAAAATGTATAATTATACGTACATACTAACACCAAATATCAATCAGCGTTATCATTTATTTTTTTAAACTCTATCATAGTAATGTCCACTCTCCACTGCTGTCATGGAAGAAGACTAACAACACTAACAAGGGAAAGCCATGAGCGGACCACGAGGACCTTGGTAGTTGGTACGCCATATTTTTTTTCGGGAGGCCTGGCATGCTCTGAGTGGCCTTTGGTCAATATTTTCGTGTCAAAGTGAAAACACCTCAAGATAATCGGTTATATACATATATGGGGGTAAAAATTCAAAAATTAGTATCTTGAGGTGTTTTCACACCAAACCCCACGTGTGGCATGCCAGGGCACCCGAAAAAAAATATGACGTACCAAGGCCTCGTGGTCCTCGGCCCGCGCAGTGCTTGGACGTCACCCGTCGATAATAAACTCGGAAAATACTTTCCAAAAAATTACATTCTCTGGTAATTTTTGTTGTTAGAGTTTTTTTAGTTATTTTAAATTTTTTATTTGGTATATATATATTCCTGCGCTTTTTCTGAGACACCCTGTATATATTTATACGTTATATATTTTTGTATGGGAACCTCACGTGCTGGGAATAGCTTTCGAACGTTCAATTTTTTTAAGAAAGCTCCCCTTCGTACCAGCATGACCTAACCCCGCCATATAACTTGTGGGTTGCAGCCCCCTCGTCAGGCCAGTCTACCCGGTTTCCATATATGATCCTGTGGCCCGCATAGTTTAATCGCAGTTAGCTTAAAATTAGAACTGAACTGAGAACTATAATAGTTCTCAGATCACGTAAATGAATAGTGAACTAAATACTAAATCCCTAGTAGATCCAGAGAAGCTAAAATGGTTTCTTATTTCGTATTAGCCGCGAAAAATGGAATTATTGCGTCTACCGTGGAGGTCTACGCCGTTACCAAAAAAAAGTCAGAATTGCCTATCATGACAACGTAAACTTCTAGCAATTCTTGCAATAGTTACAAATGAAGCTGTTGAGTTGACGTCACGCGAGAAGGGAAGACTTGTGTAATCATGGACAACGCGGTAAGTCCGTAAGGTGCATGTAGCTTCAGGTAGGCATAAGTATAATAAAATGTATTCTGCTTAAGCCACATCATTCATCTTTCGAAGTTCCGCTCTTGTCGTCTCGAGAAAGAGTTCTCTACGACTGGCTGAACGGACTGGGAACAGATAAACCACAAGGATTAAGATCGTTCGGAGATATGAGAGTGTGGGAATTAAAACAGATAACAAGGAACCTGAAAAGGCAAAATAACTACTACGTCATAGACGGAGTGGCAGGCGAAGCTGGAGTAATTGTTATAAGATTACCGACGTAGAACTGTGATCTTAACGTCATAGAATGGGCCTGGAAAGATCTGAAGCATACTATTCGAATAAAAAACACCAAATTACCGAACGGAGCCTTTGTCAGTGTTTGCACGAAGTTTTGAAGACATCATAAAACTACATGGACGAAGCATTTGGAGCACGTTAAAAAGTAAGGTCAGTTTTAATAGATATGTTCGTAAGTATATGTAATGACAACTTCGTTAGGTTAAGAGCTAAGTACTGGGATAAGGACGGCTTGGGCGACCTGGTTGCTAAGGAGTTGCAACCAATAATTGTAAGACTTTATGAATTGGAATCTATCATCTCCATATTCTTATTTGACCCAAGCCCGATATTGCCCAGAGTCATAATTTGTAATGTAACTTATAAATACAACCGGTTACTGTTTTTGCAGTTTTCTCCAGCAATTCCTGATGAAATTGACGTCACCATCGCGACTGAAGTTTTGACCCCCAGGAGAAGGCCAAGTAAGAATGTGAGTCCATTACGTACGGGGGACTCGTAGTATTTTCTGCACTTGAACGCCATTCGCATTCTGTTTCTGCTCTTAACACATATGGTAGTAAAATAAAATATAATTCTTACGTTAGAACTGGAGTTCAAAATTGAGAAATCGTATGAAGAATAGAAATACAGATTAGACGTATACGGTAGTATATTTTTCTACTGACAATATCAAAAAAATTCAATTTAGTGTACAAAATGTCATTCGGAAATTCCATACGTAAAATGTACGATTTTTTGAATTTTTCGGTTTTCTGGCCGCCTATTTATCATCATGTTTCCGACTATGAGTACTTGCGTTAAGACGTGTTTCATTACTGTTTCATGCAGGAGCCTGGGTGGTGGTTTTCTTAATAAAACTCTACTTTGGCCTGATGGCAATGTACCTTTCCGTGTAATGAGCAGTCTCGGTGAGTTATATTATAGTGTTGGTTGCTAAGGAGTTGCAACCAATAATTGTAAGACTTGGAGATGAATTGCAATCTATCATCTCCATATTCTTATTTGACCAAAGCCCGATATTGCACCTCATATCTCTTATACAACTACATCGGGCACCTTTTGATTATATCCTAGAACTTTAGGGCATGATGCTGCCTTCGACAGATTTCTGGTTATGGTTCTGGGTCTATATTATAAAGATGAATACACGAACAGCGAAGGATCGTCTTCGAAACCTACCGATTGGCAAGGGGGGGGGGGGCAGCATACACACATCTATACAACCTCATTGAAAATGGTTCAGATTTTTTTCACGTCTATGTTGAAGTCTATATCGAGGTTTGAAAGATGGAAACGTAGCGAAAAATAACAACCCCATGTTCTGTTTTCCTTTCGCCTTTCACAATCTCAAGACGTACGTGATAAAGAGTATATAATTGAGAAGACCGCCAATATAGACCAATTAGTTTCAAAGATAGTCATTGTTAAGTAGCTGTAGAGCACAATTGCCGAGCCAGAAGGAAGAATATTTGGCCCCGGTATTGCCATCAGATGTGGAGATTGAAGTCGTACCGATAGTTGTAGATACGATACTTAATTATTTCACTAAGACACAAGCTGGGTCATGCCTGTTCAAATAAACGTGACGGACAGATATAAGTTTGAAGTAAACTGTGTTATGAAGGAAGTTTGTTCCACACAAACATATTACCACGTGGCCTTTAGAGATTATCATACTCGAATGGCAGCCAGAGACTGTCACTCCAACCATGAGGCGAACGCTCAGGCACTTGAATTAGATAATTAGAGTGTACAATTAAAAAAATAGTAATACAAGAGCAATGACTTTGGATCGGACTTCGGTATCAGACTCGTATTAGGATACGATGTATAAATCCCAACAGGACACAACATCAACAACATAAGCTTGACGAGGCAAAGCTAAAGCTATCTATACAGTTTTTCAAATAACTCTGACACCACACCGAGTACGAGCACCGACTACTCAATTAGCTTTTTAAATTAGAATCCCGTCTCGTTGATGTCGAGGCTAACACCTAAACATTTACAGGATATCCTTTGCATTCACAACTAAGACTGGTTTGAAATATATGTGCAACCTGAAGGAGATTTCCAATCGATTATAGACGGGGTGGAAGGGATAGATACACTGGACGATGCTTATCTTGATATTTCTGAAACTTTGTCTATGCGTTTAGTTTATGCGGAAACATGAATGCACCTACCTTTTCGAAATCGCCCCACTCCAATTTACTTAACTACATTATTTACTTCTCGCGGAGAGAAATCTTAGAATCACCTCCGTATTTTCTTGTAGAAATTAGTTTCGGTGTTGACAACACGCTATTGCTACACCTTACTAAACTGGAGGGGCTATTCTCATTAATATTGGACACGGCAACAGATTCCATGGGGCATGACTTTCTAGTACTCCAATTCCATGCGCTTGAGAAGATACCAGTTGTGTATTACGGCGAGTTGTGCGTACGATCGTTGATGTAACTGTTCCGGTAACCCGTACCACGTGCACAACACTTTTTGTTACATACAGCAGCCTACATTGCAGACTTGAATGTACTCAATTCATTCACTTACGTAAGCATTCTTAGTCTTACAGTAACTTCTGGGACAATATGAATTCTGAGTTTCTTACAATTTAGGACTCGTCGATTCTTTAGCTGCACAGGAATATGGAACATATTCTTATCACCGGAACCTAATATATTACGTTTATATTACGCAATTACGGTTACCACTAATCTAACACCCCTAATCTAAGTGAGAAGTCACTTATTTCCCAAGGATGAAATTCCTACAAGTTTTCAAGAATTGCTGAGACGGCGTGGAAGGAATGTGGATTTATTGGGAATAAAATTGCACAATGTTGATGGCGAGAGGTCTCCGCATAAAATATTCTGCATGATAGCAAGTGAGGTTGACAAACATATTACTGTCATGTCTAAAATTCAAAAATTAGTAATTAGTGATGAAGGTTTGGAGTGTTTTATGAAAAATAATCAATTGGCAACACTAGTCAGTAAGTAGTAACCTCCTTTATCTGTGCATTTAACGTTAGGCACGTGGAAGAAAAGGAAATGTGTCAGTGACACAAGTCAATTGGCAACGAGCGCATAATGACATTCAGAAATAGAAAAGGGAACGAGGTCTAAGAATGTTTATGCGTGCGAAAGAGTGATGCCAAAAAAGGAAACCCAGAGATAGTTGGCCAGAAAAAGACTCACTCCACTTTTTGGGACTCGCGATTCGTGTTCGGTTTTTCTCTCTCTCGTTTTCTGCTCTCCGAAAAGAAAAAGTGAGAATTTGGCCTGTAACAGAGCTTTTGCTGGAATTTGTGAAGAAAAGGAAAAGTAAGTTCAGTACAGAATAAAGAACTCAATATTCTCAAGTCTGGAGTTTGCAGTTTTGTCCTTTCAACAACCTTCGGGAGTTAAACTTCAGTGAGTGCACTTTTTGAAGTGGCCTACACTAAGCTACTATAGAATCTCTTGATACACTTGCTAAAGATATTGGTGAAAGATTAATGAACGGCCAATCGCTTCATCATTGTTGTAAACCATTGAGCCAAGGGGGTGAGTACATTACCCCCGAACTCTAGACATTAGACATTTAACTTTAAACATTAACAGTGAGGGAACTTCGCCTTTGTGTCGTGAAGTTCTTATTCTTCTCGGATCTATACAAAATGCGTGTAAAATCGCATGTCTTTTGATTGACCGATAGTAGCGAGGACGGAATCAAATGCCTGAACGAATTTGTTTAGAACCAAATATACCCTTGCACGTCTTGGCGACATATAAGTATAACTGTTAATAATATTATTGAACCAATGTTGTAGTTCATCAGGAATCGTATTTTCACGCATATCAATCTTTCCAATTGCAATAAAGAGCATTAGTTTAAAACATTTTTGAGTATGATTGTTTAGTATTTCCGACAAAACAAAACATTACAGGATGTACGTGATACCAGGAAATGAAAGTAAAGAAAACCCTAAGAAAGAAAGACCCGACCATGTTAAATGTATAACGAGTAAATCCCCCGATGGCTTCATTAATGTTCAGCTTTTGAATGAGGGATTTAGTCTGTAAGTGTGCAACTATTAGCACGATAACCATCTGCTTCGACAATCTACATCACGTATTTTCCCCACTAGTCGTACCTTCGCATCTTGAATGCTTATTAATACACTCCTGTGCAGATGCAATGATTTGCATACGCACAGGTGTATGCTCAGGTATACGTCTCTCAAGACTCATTACGTTATAAATAAGCGTTTGTATTTTAGTAGAGTAAGAAAGTGGCCGGGGTAAAGGAAGATATTATTAAGCGACGTCAAGATGACTCTAGCATATAGAATGTACTGTAATGTTATATGTCGTGCTCAAATTGCTTGCCAACCTGTAATTAGATTTCGTTGAGTTTAATATTACACGACCTTACATTGCCACCTTGATACCGAATTAGCAGTAGAAGATGTAGTATACAATAATCTGGATAAAGTTTAGTTCGCTCTCTTGGAAGCTCCTTGGGAAGCTCAGTAGTTTAATTTAGTCTAATTCTTATTAGTGAAGTAAGTGAAGACAACAGATGTGAACATCAGGAGGGTATATCTATGTGCAACTTGGGTGCTGTAAGACATCGCGTTGGGGCAAGTTTAGGATGATAGTCTAGACGAATAACATCTGTAAGAACAAGTATATTCTCACTACCTTAGTCTCTACTCATGTATGTATGTAAACCCGGGATACTAAGGCGCAAATCATGGTTACAGACGTGGAAGTCCAAGTTGTGTCATTACTTAAAAAGAACATGCTTAACTATTACCGTAAGCTTTTGGACACCTAAGCAACAGATACGCCTTCGTTTCAACTACCAAAGGCGGACTTAGTGCCTTATGGTGTTGCGGTTTTTTCAGATGGACCTGGTACTAGTATTGCTGGCATAAATCTGGATAAACAACCACTCGTAATTAAGAATACTCCGACGTTAAAGCTACATGACACACTAAAATTAAATATTACCTACATGATCAGGCACATGGGACATCGTGTTCACCCATATATATAATAGGATTGTTCTCGACGACGAATTACATTATTCGAGAACATTAAGCCGTTGTACTCTCTGATTTGACGCGTTTCTACTAGAAACTTAAAAAGCGGTCCACTTACACCACCAGCCGAGAATGACTACATTTACAACTATCGATGGAGTCAAAGAATCATCGAAGAAATCAGGTGACCACATCACTTTTAGCAATTAACAAGCTCAGACGGAGGACTTTAATTTGAACTAAATGGAGACGGACGCTAGGGCACAAAATGCTTTGAATAACATGAATAACATGAATTATTCCTGGAGGCACAGTGTTATATTCTCGAGATTATATGGCCGCCATGGCGACTTAAACGCCGACGACCGATAAATGGGGCTGCCATATATGCCTGCAATATTATCTAGCTTATATTGATAATGAAAGGTATATGGGCCGCTGCGACTTCGGTAGGAGGGTGACTATTCTCTGACGAGGTCGAAAATAGAAAGAAAATTAGAGAGCATGGGCAAAGTTCTTGGCGCCCACTAGTAATATGATGTCAGTGGCGTACCTCGAAAGCCAGCTAAACTTCGCATTTGGTATCCACGCAAATATAAATCCGTTCGAAAAACTCGGTGTTGTACTAGGGTCAAAACATAGAAATAGGAAATGCATTACCTGTATAGTTGAGCATTTCAGTGCAGATTTGCATAAAAAACTTGTTGATATGATACGTGATAACAAACCCATATCAATTCTTGTTGACTCAGCAAAGGACGACGGTGGAATCCACAACCTTGTAATGTTACATACATATGCAACAAAATAGTTTTATTAAAAATAACATAATGTCAAAGTCAAAAGTATTACATTTGACTTTGACTTGGATAAGTTCACTCCACTCCTTCTTACCTTTACGTCTTTGCGAAACTTGTTTGGTTTATGACTCTCCCCTATTGATAGTGTTGAGTTTGCTAATTAAGTATGAAATGTATGAAATATCTTGATCTATCAAAATTTTACTTTTATCTTTATTGTTCAATTGAATTAATGAACTTGTTCTCCCATTCATTCATGTAGTATATAAACTCGGGACCCGGTGTAAGGGATGTCACGACAGGAGGATTCCTTGTCGTGAATCTGCAACGCGTGCGGCCCCAACACGTGCTAAGACTTGAGTTCCAGATCTGGAAAGTTCATGCACGCGCTTGGGCACTTGAGCCAATTACAAGCGGAGTGATGAGGAAGTGGATGATCAGATCTTTAACAGGGAAGTAGAATCTATTCTGGTAATGAATGAGTTCACTGAGCTCTAAGCAGAGGAGTTTAGGGGTATCAAAAAGGAAGAAGACCACTACTCAAGACAGCAGATCATCTTCACCGACGGAAGAGGAGACACATCGATCCCCACTCATTACTATTCTTATGTTGTACCATACCTATATCAGAATTGTATTCAAGTTATTCACGTAAAAGAAAGAACTGCCTTCTGTCTATTTCAACAATCACGAATTGGTGTTGTCTTGATTTATTTCATTCGTCATAGCATTAAGAACCTTTTAGGTCTTAGAAAGATTAGTAGGACTAAAACTGATCTTTCACCCGGTCCATTCGAGGTCTACTAATTTTACTCTGTCTTTCTCCTTAAATACTCATTCATCTCAAAATTTTATTCAAAAGTAAAATCAAAACTTTATTTTCATAAAATTCTCAAATTCACAAAATTCACTTAAAGTCATTCAGTGCTACTAAGAATCAACTCTATCTACATCTTCAGAGGCTCCCGCATAATCACGAATTAAGGTATAAAAACAAGCTTCTACAACATATTTGCATGTATGCATGTATGCATGTATATAATTATCTCCTGTTGTGAATACGGGAGAACATATATTTACCCTGTTGCGAATACGGGAGATCATAATATCTGTTAAGCCCGTGCGAAGCGGAGCTGTACGACTTAATTCCTGTAGCGACTGCAAGACCTTAACATTACTAACTACTAAGCCTAATTTTATTGCACACTAATTCCAAATTAAACCTTTAACCAAAACTCTAACCTCACCTAGGTCCCTTAACTTTAAATTTCCTTAGTGAGGTGAGGTGACCTCTAGGATTGTTTCAGTAATATTTTTATAAACCATCCTTGGACATGAGCCAGGCGTTCAGATGTAGCTGTGACCTGCTCCGTTGGTCAAGCTCGACATGGATGCCTTCGAGGAAGACTGTTTAACCGACACCATGAAAAAGCGTTTAATCGGCGCGTCTAAGGATGGCGCTAGTGTTATGTTGGGTCTGCATGCAGGAGTTTTCATACTTTTACAAAATGCTCTAGGCCTAGATACCCTGAACACTAACACATTGCAGCCCGCATAGATTACATATGTCTGTCCGGTATGCTTTTGATGAACACCCATACTTTGAATCAGAAGTCGAGTCAGCAATAGACTCCGTTGCTAAAATTTTAAACAATCAGAATCACAGAGCATTCGCATTTTTCAGAGAAGTAGGCTGGATACTCAGTTTGGACGCTCATAAGCATCATTACATATTTAAAAGCCGGTGGATAACCAGCGAATTTGGTGCCATAACAATACTTATAAATGGTTACCCTCTTCTTATTCGACTTTTACCAGAATGTCTAACAAGGATGATAATACATTTAATCCAAATACCAAAGGTCAGGCAGATGGAATTACGAAACGAAAGTTTATGCTGCCGGTCAATCTGCTAACTTATACTTTAGGAGAAATTTCAAAAGTTAGTCAGGACCGGAGTCAAGATTGACGCTGGTTGTGTTGTGTAGCACAGTCAGTGTCGGAGGGTTTGAGATTAGATTTCGAGATATCTCGAACCCAAGAATGTGGGGTTATGTGCGCCAGACCTTTCATAAACCCACACATAAGGAAATAGTGTTTGTTATGGTCATTTCGTCGATGAACGAGTTAGGAAATCGACCTTAAGTATTCATCCTGACACAGATGTGTATATAGACTGTTATCCGGTATATACGGGGAGTATATACCACTCGGGCAATTTCTGGGAATTAGTGTGGTCTGCATGTTGTCCGAGCTTTATCAACTGGGACGAATTCATTGCACCGAACTGACCGTACTCATGAATTTAGTTTTAAACAGGTTTGGATCAATTACTTTCGAAATTGTACGCAAATACTTTTGCGGAACTTCCGCAAAAGTATTTGCGTACAATTGCGTACATCTGCCCATGTATAATATACTTGTTCAATATGTTCTCAGGGATTTTGTCATGCGGCTAAGAAATAGCAAAGAAGAATCCGCCATATATTTTAAAATCTTGCGGGACTCTTACGATAAAACACTTCCGCCATGCCTGGCCGAATCAGCAAGGCCTGCTCGAGCATTAGAATTAGAAGGGTCAGCGATAAATTGCAGTTGTAACTACAAACCTCAACTGGGCCAGACTCTAACTATGACCAATGTTAGATCCCCCGAATCGGGAGATCTAACAATACTATGCGGAAGTAATTGTACCTGTACAAGTACTTCCACTCCAAGTACCAAATATTTCTCTAAGTACTTGAACCTCTGCTTCAGTAATTTTTGGAAATAATTTTACCAAGTTTAGCATACATTAGCACATGCAATAGTAGATTATGTACTTATGGACAAAGTGGAAGTGCGGAATTGTAACTTACTTTGAAACAATTGTACTAGACTTCTATTTCAGCACCTTTCGGAATGAATTGGTCCAATTCTCATTTTAAAAGCTGAAACGATATGGACACCTCGCTCGTCGGGTAGGGTCTCCAAACTAATTACGATTAAATAATATTCTAGCTAGCTTAACTTAGAAGAGAATAGTGAATTGTTACACTCATATCTTTAGTTAGGATTAATGATTCGTTGAGATATTACATCATCTTTCTTAGTCAGTGATAGAGAGGACGTTCCAACCATCACCACCATCTGCAAGATGTCAACATCCAATGTGAAGATCAAAAATACAGTGCGGTTCCGAATGGCATATGTTGATCCATCGGAACATCAAATCCATCAGCATAGTGGGAAACGGCATACATGTTTCCTGGAGAAGGCAAACATTGTCCCACCAATTACTCAAGTTTAGATAATTTTATATTCTGATGTCATATTGGTTTATTTTTTACAATCTTGGATAAGTCATATAGGTCAAATAAATCAGAAGCACTCTACCGAGCAAACGAGAGACGAATAAGTTTACTTTTTTTCCGAATAGTATAGTACTGAAAAATAATGAAGTCGAAAAGCTTTAGAAATACATATTATAGGCCACGCCATAATGAATTTCGAATTTGAAAAGTCGAAAATCTGAAGAAAAAACTTAACACCCGTGGGTTCATTTATGAATTTTGAAAAACACTTCTAATTAAATACGATGACCTCTCGAAAAAAAATTAATCCGCCGAAATTGTCGTGTTAATGGCTCCGGTTTTCCCTCCCCACACCTCCATCACACAAGGCAACGGTAATTCAAATTAGCTTTAAATTATCGCCTTGGATTTAATTATTCTAGTGGTCGTGTAAGAATCTATTGAAATCTTACCCTTTCCTGTTCTGTCGGTAAAGAAAGGCCCCTTGTAGCAAATACTATACATTGTATTTCTTCAAGTGATGACTCTGATAGCTACTAGACGCCAAACGCCGCAAGTTCCCCATGTGCACATGCATGCGCACAAATACTCCGAGCGGCGAGCGCCATTTGCGCCATAATAGGTTTGGTTTCTCAGTTAAGCTGGAAATATTTATAAATTAAAAGAACACCGAGAAAAGAATTGCTGTCGTTCATTTTTTTCGTTTTGAGAGAAAGTCGTCCAAAAGTACACGTTTGAAAACTGATGAATAATGTTTTCTTTCATAATGAATTGCGTCAATTATTAGATAATAGATTGAAAATAGTTGTTTGAATATATATTTATGGACTTCGAGAAATGTGTAGCTTAAACAGTCATATTCATTTTTGGAATTCACAAATTCTTAATAATATCAAGTAAATTATTCTATATAATTATACTTACTCTCATTAATGTCTTAATGATCTGCTGGTCAGATCCGGGGCGCCGGATAAGATGAATGGAAAATAATGACAAATTACAAATGCTGGAAATTAACAAATTTTTTGTGCCAATTGATTTTAGTATAACAATTTTAAAAGTTTTTTGAAGTAAGAGAAATGTAGTGGTAGGGAAATACGTACATGACTACATGATCTAGCATGAGACTTGTTGCTAGACTGAATTAAAGTAAAGTTCGAGGCTGGGTTAAAAATAACTCTCATCATCGATCCGCTTTCATCTGTTACGTATGTGTATATGACATAATATGTATTTAGAGGAGCATGTTAATATAGTGCAGAATAGTACGTTGCAGATAAGGTCTAGCTGTCACGTTTCCAATGTGTGCAAATGATCAACATTTCAACGTTCAAACAAAAAGAGATCTTTAAAACTCCACCCAAAAATCAATTTTTAACTTGCACATAAACGACTAATTCC
>JAQIXO010001458.1:0-12343 GCA_034700305.1 Protaphorura armata | reverse complement strand
CATAGCAATTGAGATTGGGAAGAATGACGCTTTTTACAAGCCATTCGGTCAACGGTGTCTTCATATGGTCAGGTATGGCAACATAGTAATTATAATAACTAGCAAGAAAGCCCGTGCTGTGGGAACCATTCATACAATCACAGGTTCAATTCCTGGTGGTCCCACTTTTTTTATTTTTACTAAACACAAGATTCTACTAGGTCCGCACCCGCTATAAGGCCAGACTGTAAACTCGGCCCTCGAGAGCAATTCAACATAGCGACATCTTACATCGACGGATCACAAATCTATGGGTCTGACAAGGATACTGCACGCTCTCTCCGCTTAGGGAAAAGAGGTCAATTGCGTCAATCCAGTACAACAATAGAGCAAAGAGTGAACAATTCTGAAGGATTTCTACCGCCAGAGGACACTGAATGTGAGGCCACTCCACCCCGCTGTACATTTGATGCTGGAGATGATAGAGTGAATGAAAATATGCAGTTGGCTGTCCTCCATACAGTATTCTTAAGAGAACATAATCGATTAGCTAAAGAATTAGAGAAAATGAACCCACATTGGAATGATGATACAGTTTTTCACGAAGCTCGACGGATCGTCATTGCTGAACTCCAACACATCACTTACAATGAATTTTTACCGATTGTGATTGGAGTGGACTATTTGAATTATCATAAAATGCTTCCACTCAAAAAAGGTGACTATACAAATCTGTACCTTGATACAATGGATGCCACGATATTCAATAGTTTTGCGTCTGCGGCGTTCAGATTCGGTCACACTTTGATACCATGGGATATCAGGTAATTTTCCGCATATAATTTGTGGGCCGTTCATTAATTATGACATTACGTCTCTACAATAATTTTCTACGTAAAATAGTTTGGCAGACGAACAAGGTAAACTGAGCCATTACGTGAATCTCAAACGCACATTTTTCAACCCGGCTGGACTCTACAGAAATTTTGACAAGTTTTTAGTCGGAATGACCAAACAAAGATGTCGGAGACTTGACCCTTACTTTGTGCCAGCCGTAAGTTATTGTAACATTGCTATCCCTTTATCGAACTTGGGTTCGTTATATACAAAGTAAATTTTTAATTGGCCTCTGACCCTCACAGTTGACCCAACAATTGTTTGAAAACGACCAAGGGTGGGGTCTTGACTTAATGGCCATTAATATTCAAAGAGGAAGAGACCATGGACTTGCAGACTACGCGAAATGGGTCAGTCTTTGCGGAGGGCCAAATATTACGAGTAATTGGGACGAAATGAAAAAATACATGAGGCCAGAGGTGAAATATAATACATATTTTATTCAAAATATTCAAAATTTTAATGCGCGAAATTTAAAAAAACCTACATAGGCTGTAGACACCCTTCGTGGAATTTATCCAGTACCACAGGAAATTGATTTATACGCTGGGGCCATCGGTGAACTTCCGGAGGGTGACGGTTTGGTCGGCATAACGTTCTCCTGTATCATTGGGAATATGTTCATAAGACTCCGGAAGGGTGACCGGTTATTCTATGAGGAAAAGTCTGCTGGATTTAGCAAAGGTCAGAATAAAAAATCTTAATATTTATTTATTAATAAATTAAATTCTGATTAATTAATTAAATAGCTCAACTAAATGAACTACGAAAAGTCAGTTTGGCGAGAATATTGTGTGACAATGCTAAAGGAATCAAAACAATTCAACCATTGGTCATGCGTCAAATAAAAGACTCGTACGTTAGAAATAAATTTGGCTTAATTACGAAAATGAATTAATTAATATGTATCAATTAATTAATTACGTCAATATTGATTATTTTTTTAGAAACAAGGAAGTGAGTTGTAAATCTCGAAGTATTCCAAAATTGGACATGACTCGATGGAAGCATAATCCAGCATCAACTAAATATGCCTAAACTTATTACCAGCCAAACGCATATTTTTATTCTATTATTTGTGTGTGCGTGTAATGTAAATGGAGCAATGAATAAAAAGTATCCCGGAAGTTACCGTACAAAATAAATCATAACAATAATAAAAGTTTCCGGCAAAAATTCTGGGAAATCGCCGCCTGGTACAAAAAAAAACAAATGTACACTTTTCCCAAATTTTGACGTGCAATCGGTGGGAATGACTTGTCGATTTACATCAGAACTTGACTTGACACTGACCACCCAAGATGAAATTACAATTTCTCCAAGTGTGTGTTTCGTTCCTCACCATATGTTACTTGGTTTCGTCAGTATTCTCAGCTGACGAAATGGACTCTGGATCAGAAACTGAATTCCCAGAAGACGAGGGCACCCCTGAGGAGACCTACCCTGAATGCACCTTCAGTAAGGACGAAGAGGGTGAGTGTAAACCCCATGCATTGTGTGAATCCGCGCATGGAAAATTAGACAACATTGTAGAATGCGTACTTGATGCCGAGACCAAAGGAGTGTGTTGTCCAATCCAGTCAGGAATCCAATTCAGGGGAAGGACTTCCAAGGGCAGCAAGGGTTCTCCAGGTCACTTACAGATCCTCCCCCCAGTTTACGACAACGTCGATTCGGCCATGGAGACTCGAAGTAAATCTTCTCCAGCACAAACGAAAATGCTCAAAGATGCTCAAGATGCAGTCAAAGAGAAAGTTATCGATGAGGATGAAAATTTGACAAGAGTCATGGAAGAGGGCGATGTAAGTAGTACAGGGTGGATCAGAAAAAAAAATATAAAAATACACGGATTATCATATAAAATGTTTGTATGTAATTTTAGCCTATCGAAGAGAATTCACCAGCAGGAGGATTAGACAGATTTCATAGAATCTCAAAACATTTCCGCCCTGAGATTGAACAGAGAATTAATTTGGCAGAAATGGATTTACACGTCACAGCGGAAATGGCGTCAAAGTAAAATACCAAAACAAAATATAATATTTTTCGATTTTTTTTAAAAAAAAGTGTAAAATGACATAATTGCTATTTGGCAAAAAAATTAGATTGAAAGACAAGAAGGCTGGTTTCGTGGGAAGTCTGTCTGATTTTTCCATAACGAATTTGGAATCTCGATCGAAACCAGGAGGTGAATGTCATCCAAAAGTGTACAAGTGTGATGTAAGGACAAAGCGACGGAGATACGATGGGTCTTGTAATAATTTAGAAAATCCAACATGGGGGATTGCAGGGAGCACTTACCAAAGATTGATTGATTCAGACTATGAAGATGGTAAGGTCAAGGTTCACTTTAATATAATTTATAATAATAATTGCGTCCGTTCGTATTTCTAATATTTATACCTACCGCGCCATCTGTTAGGATTTAACGCTTTACGTGTTCAACATAATGGAGATGAATTGCCTTCCGCTCGAGCCGTGAGTCAAATGTATTCTGAGGAAAATCCTACTCAAGAACAAGAGGATCCTGAACACACTCTAATGCTGGCACAATTTGGTCAATTCTTGAACCATGATTTGACCTCGACCCCACAATCAAGCACAAATGGAGTTCAATGTTGTACTCGCAGTGGGAGGGTTCAAGCAAGAGAAAATGCTCACAGAAATTGCATTCCTATCCCCGTTAGTAAAGCTGACCCATTCTACAAGGCTTATGGGCAAAGGTGTCTTCATATGGTCAGGTATTCCAAATATTCAATCACAATCACAGGTTCAATTCCTGGAGGCTTCACTTTTTAATCAAAATGTTTCTACTAGGTCCGCACCCGCAGTAAGAACTGACTGTAAACTTGGCCCAAGAGAACAATTCAACACAGCGACATCTTACATCGACGGCTCACAAATTTATGGCTCGGATACAGGAACAGCCAAAGCTCTCCGTGCAGGGAAAGGAGGTCTAATGCGTCAATCCAGTACAAAGATAGAGAAAAAAGTAAACAATTCTGAAGGATTTCTATCGCCAGAGGACACTTCCTGTGAGAGCATTCCACCTCGGTGTAAATTTGATGCTGGAGATGACAGAGTGAATGAAAATATGCAATTGGCTGTCCTCCATACAATTTTCTTAAGAGAACACAATCGATTAGCAAGAGCATTGGGAAAAATGAACCCACATTGGAATGATGAGAGTATTTTCCATGAAGCTCGACGAATCGTCATCGCTGAACTCCAACACATCACTTACAATGAATTTTTACCGATTGTGATTGGAGTGGACTATTTGAATTATCATAAAATGCTTCCACACAAAAATGGCGACTTTACAAATCTGTACGTTAATACAGTGGATGCCACGATTATTAACAGTTTTGCAGCGGCAGCCTTTCGTTTTGGTCATACATTAATGCCGTGGGATGTCAGGTAAGTATTTGAACAATTTTGGGGCCGTTCATCAATTACAATGTTTTGTTTTGTTTTGAAATCAGTATGGCGGACAAAAATGGACACCTGACTGATTACATACACCTCAAACGTTCATTTTTTAATCCAGCTGGACTCTACAAAAATTTGGATAGGTTTTTGATCGGAATGACAAAACAAAATTGTCGAAGATTTGATCCTTATTTCACATCAGTCGTAAGCTAATTAATTTCATAACATATTGCAGTCCATTTTTTATTGATATTTGGTTGTGTCTGTGTCTTACAGTTGACCCAACAATTGTTTGAGAATGACCATGGATGGGGTCTGGATTTATTAGCCCTCAATATACAAAGAGGAAGAGATCATGGACTACCTGACTACTCAAGATGGCTCAGTCTTTGTGGAGGACCAAATATCACTAATAATTGGAATGCCTTGAAAACAATTATGAGGCCAGAGGTAAAGAAGTGTTAATTAATTAATTGTCAATTAATTACTGGTAATTATTTTTAAATTGAAAAATATACAATGGCCTTGAACGCAACGATTCAGGCCTTGAACGCACTCAAGAGTATTTATCCAGCGCCCCAAGAAATTGACTTGTTCGCGGGAGCAATTGGTGAAATCCCAGAAGGTGGCGCTTTGGTTGGAAAGACATTCACTTGCATAATTGGCAATATGTTCATAAGGTTACGAAAAGGTGACCGATTGTTCTATGAGGAGAAGTCTGCTGGATTTAGCAAAGGTAATTAATTGTATTTTGAAATCTTGATGTCAATTTTTATTTAACGAAAATAATTTTTGTTAATTACCATGCACAGCTCAAGTGAACGAATTGAGAAAAGTGAGTTTGGCCAGAATATTGTGTGATAATTCTGAGGGGGTTAAAAAAATCCAACCGTTAGTCATGCGACAAACTAAAAAAACGTACGTGAAAAATCCGACTGACTTGTATTTGAGTACTTAATATTAAATTATGAATTAAATTTAATTCAAAATTTGAAAATTTTCGAAACTTTTTCTTTACAGAAATCAAGAAGTTAGTTGTGGTTCTAAAGGAATTCCAAAGTTGAATTTGAGTGCTTGGAAACACAAACGCACATGAAAAACTCAAACACTTCCGTATATTTTTGTTTGCACAATATATGAGTCATTAAAGTTACATGTGGCTGATGTCTTCTCCGCATCAATTAATACAATCCCTTAATTCAAAATTAAAGATTAGCAGATAATTAACAGCTAGAAACAACTATACATTCAAAATATATGAAATATTAATTTAAGAAATACAAAATAAAAACGCAAATTGTCAATTCAATTGTGAACAGTTTATTCCGGCAAGAAATTGTCGTCAGTTGATTTAATTTTAACTTATCATTCACGGAGAATTAATTATTCAGTGTCTCATTATCAAATTTTTTTCCGCATAGATGTACGAGTAAAATGACTCAGTAATTCATAATCAGTATTAAATAAATTAATTTTTTTGACATCACAATAATTCTAAGCTGGAACCTCAGAAATATGTACCTGGACCTACACTAGGACATTAATTTGTTCCCACGGAATATTTTGATATTTGTTTATCAAATGACCTAATTTGTCGAGTCGTCTGTTCGATGTCCTCAGAATTTTAGTTCACTTCAAATCAAATTCAGCTCTTACTTTGACTCAAGGAAAATAATCCAGAGAGGGCGTGACGTGACATAAAGATGGGACTTGGAATCTGGAAATTCACAACTTTTGTTCTTCTCTTCGTCTTGGTATTCATGGACAAAGTTCAAGGGAAACACATGAATCACCTGTACATTCGTCAAGTCCGACCTAATCCTACGGATAACACGGAAAAAAATAAACTTTTCTACCCGTACTTTGATTGCGGTATTTGCGGTACGAATTGGAAACCATCTGTTGGGCAAAAATGTCTTCATCCGGATGACGTCGAAATAGAGTATGGTGATCAGCTCCGCACACTACCTCTAGTGAGTCACATTTAATTTTCTTACATTAAAAAGAATGTCATGTGACTTGACTTGCCATGATTTGTATTAGGATCAAGCATATCTTTCAGCAATAAAAGCAACGCGAATGCTTTGTGATGCTGAGCCTGGGGTCAATTGTACTTTCGGTTTTTGTACGTGTTATGACAGTAGTGGTTCATGCACTCGTCACAAACAAAATTTGATGAAGGACTGTAAGAAGGAGTTTAGAGCCATTTGGCCACTTATCCGCCAGCATTACCAATCAGAGCAAGAATAACAATAAGCTGGAGTTGCGTCAAAGGTTTGACTCTGACCCTGCGGATGACGAATTCGAAGTCACTTCAATTTTGTATAATTGTGCTTTTACTCATTCATTTGCAGCCAGATTATTCCGAAGAAAAATTGTGGTCAATTGATTAAATTTTAACTTATCAAAGAGAATCATTCCGTCTCAGGATTTTTTTTTCTCATATACATATTTACGAGTAAAATGAGCCACGCAGTAATATATATTCATCCAACATCAAATTAATTAATTGCAGTTGATATCGCAATAATTCTAAGCTTGAACCTCAAGAATATGGAGCTGCACCAGTACCTGTTCCTACACTACGTCTTTATTTCCCATGGAAAATCCAGAGAGGGCGTGGGCGTGACACGTGAGATGAAGATGGGACTTGGATTCTGGAAATTCACAACTCTTGTTCCTCTCTGCTAAAGACAATAGATTTAATTTTATATCTCAGCGGGGTATGCCCTTCATGTCATTTCATTCATCAAAATAATTCAGTATGTATTTTCAACTCCTCAGTTCTTTGATGAAATATTTTTTACTGAAGCAGAAATTAAATAAAAATATTTTGAATTGGTTGCTTCATACATTTATAAAACGATGAATGAATGTTGTTTCAGTGGTAGACTTGACTTCGAAAGTTTGTTAGCATTCTTTAAACAGATGTTTTGGGTTTAGCTCCTTGTTGTGTAACAAAACAATTGTAATTTAGAACAGATACTATTAAAATTGAGAAAGTTAAACCTATTTTCAAAAAATACGCCCACTTCTTATTTAACACATATACATATTATAACATTGCATTGTCGTGCACGCCAAGGCACCTTGACAACCTCCCTGCTCCCCTCTCTACCTCCAAAGGTAGAGGGGAGAGAGAAGCTAAAAGTTTGAGATACCTTGCTGAAATGTACAATGGAAAAGTTCTATTTTGAGGAGATAAGACAACTAAATAATTCAAACGTGAAATGAAATGAACATGACAAAGCTCTTCAACCCAAACATATCTACAATCGCGAAAATAAAGTGAAAGCACATTACACGTGAATTGGTAATAATGTACATTTTTGTTGAGCAATGATTTGAATTACCAAGAACGAAATTATTTCACAAAATTACTACAGTTTATTACTACACTAGGAAATGTTTGAATTAACGAATAGACGATAAATTAATTTTTAGAATTAGCCGAGGAAAAAAATACATTGTAATTTTTGATTTGCGTGATGAGTTTTTTTTTTATTATTTTATTCTTCCAGTGTAAACCTCACAGAGTACAATACAAACGTTTAATAATTTGAAATACGATGCTCATTGAATTTTGAACTGAGGAGTTAAAAATACATACTGATTGATTTGGAGATGAAATCAGTAGAGACAGTTGAGGACAACAATGAAGAGGAGAGCAGTCCAGAGCATGTAATCAAATTGTGGTCTTGGGACAAACACAGTGCTGCCGACGTTTCTTCTTCTTTTCTCAAATTCAAAATATGCTCTAAATTCCTTTATACAGTTCTTACTCCGATCTTGTTCCTTACGAGTAGCTTGAATGCATTTCCCAGTGTCAAAGCACCTACAACCTTCACCTTCATACTGGGAACAGTATTGCAGCTCAGTGGCACAAAGCATTTCCAACAATTCCTTGGTTTTTCGGTACCCTTCCATCTAATAAATTAATTTTGGATTAGAAATCATGAGAACTGTGCGAATAGAAGTTCTAGATCTACGTATAAAATTAAATATACTTTAACTCACTAGGGATAAATTCAGGACCCCACGAACAGCTCTCTTAACATCAGTTTCACTCGTACATTTCTCTCGAGCCTTTGGTTGCCAATACGAAGCACAATCAGAAAAGATTGAGGCAAGTTCGTATTCATCATCCGTCAGTTTAGAAGACCCACTTTGACGCAACTCCACAACATGTTTCCGTTTCCCTTCAGCATTGTCGACGAATACCACGACAAAGACGAAGAGAAGAACAAGAGTTGTGAATTTCCAAATTCCAAGTCCCATCTCCATCTCACGTCACGCCCACGCCCTCTCTGGATTTTTCTATTTTGAGTCAAAGTCAGAGCAGAATTTGATTTGTCCAACGGTATCCGGAAGAAAATATTATTTAAACTGTATGATTTATTTTTTGGACACAAATTAGAATTTGGTCTTGGTGGACCTGATTTGATGGACTCAAATTCTGAGGACGTCGGATAAATGACTCAACAAAAGGTTAATAATTAAACGAAGCACAAAATATTCCATGGGAACCAAGGAAATAATGTAATGTAGGTACACGTGCAAATTGCATTGTGATAATATATAAATCGTAGTACCAGGTAACCCAAGCTCTAGAAAAACCGTTCGTTTGAAAATATTAGACTTATTGAATGGAAGACATGAAATTATTTTTCGGTATAAACGAGTAAAGACAATAATGTTGTAACAATTGGATTTACATGTTGTTCTTATATTTATATTTTATATATTTCGGAAGCCAAAATACGATTAATAATTTGACATACGATACTGCATATTGAATTTTGTCGTTTCTAGCAGTTGATTCTCTGTGAATCTAGAAGTATGAACTGAGGAATTGTGTTGATTGGTTCGGAGAAGAGATCAGTGGAGATTGACGACAACAAGGAAGAGGAGAGAAGTCCAGAGCATGTACTCAAATTGTGGTCTTGGGCCAAATACACTGCTACGACTCTTGCCGAATTGTCTTTTCTTAAATTCCCAATACGCTCTAAATTCCTTGACACAGTTTTTGTTCCTATCCTGAGTGGGACTTTGCTGACATGCCTTACAAGGGAACCACGGGAACTGATCTTCGATTTTTGGGCTGAAATTTTTTTTGCGGGCTAACCAACTTATCTGTATGCTGTGTGCAAAAGAGTGAGATACCTTGGTGCACGCTATGAATGCTAGAATACTAAAAAATGAATGAAGCCCTAGCGGTTTATTTGGAATGGCTAAGGCATCAGGCATTATCATGCATTGTATACTTTATTTTGATGAGCTTTATCAGATCTAATGTCATGCAATACAGGATATATACAAATACACTAACATATAGAAACTCAGTTGCTCGTAAATAATTTAGATGAGAATGTCATCTGCAACTCTCAATTTCATACATAAAGAATCAAACAGGAATATCTTGTACCAGTAGTGTAACACGTGGAACATTAAAGATTTAATTGTTAATTATACAATGCAAGATATCTGATATGGGTCAACGATCACTATTACGACACCCACAAGGTTATTGAGGTTGACGCTTGAAGGTCAACTATGTATTTTACAGCCATAACCAGGCCCGTAACTAAGGTAGAGCCGGTAGAGCCTGGGCTCCAGGGCCCGAGGGCCCGAAGGGGCCTCGACATTTTAGAATTTTTTACATTTTAGAACAACGCAATTTGAAAAAATAATTTTTAAGATTAGCTAATTGTCAAATCCTATTTAAGTTATTACAACTTAAGCTTTGTCTGCATAAGTCTCAACTCAAATTATCCAACGGATTGTGGACATTTTATTCCACTTATTATGTTGCCGCCAAGGAAATTCAAGGACAAAATGTCAACCACTTGGACCATTTCCCCAGAAAGAACAAAATAAGATAAACCGGAGTTTCTCTAAGGCACACTACGAGGTAACTCAAACCATAGGATTAACAATATCTCGAACTTGGGTCTGTTACTTTGAATAAGGCTTATTGTGAACCGCGTTGGCTTTTTGCAAACCGCTCGGACCAGTACTTTCGGAAGGGATGGATAGAGGGAATTGACGATTGGATGCATTTGAGCTCTAAGATCAACACATGAAAAAAATCATTCTTTGGTTTACAAGACCAATATTTTTTTGTAAAATATAAAAACATGAAACACCTGGTTCTCACTTGAAGTCAATGGTTGCGAAAGTCATAGAGTAGAGAATTTTCAATTAGTAGAGAGTCAGACTCTGGCTTGCGAAACGGGCGCAGTTTGAGATTGAAAATTCCTCCCCATAGGAGTGTACAAGTGAGGGAATGGGAGGGATTTCCAATAGGCACAGCGATTCGTAATTCGCTCGTCGTTTAGGCACCAATCGATTCCATTGGTTTAAAAATCTCCCATCTAGGACACTGTTTCCCATCTCTCTGATCGTATTTATATTAGTGTTTTGTATTTGTGCGAAAGTAAACTTCAATTCAGGAAAACGTATTGCCAAAGACTTGAGAAACATATTCAATCGGAATCCTCCTTCTGGCGGCAGATTCTAAAATGTATATTTCACATAATTTTGACATTATCAAGTGGCAATATGGCATTCAGAGTCATTCTAATCGAGAAAGATAAACAAATGCTAAAATATCTCATCCCGCTAGTTCAAAATGAAATAATATCCATTCTCTCATCTGCAACTGAAACTTTTGATTTGCGACGAAGTCAAGAAGTCTCCTTTTCTCTCGTTGATGGTGGATTCCACTATTGATATCTGTAATGTCGATCAAATTAGTGTTGTTTTAAGGTACTGTGTAGTCTCCAAGAACAATACCATTGAAATTAAGGAAAGCTTCTTGGGATTTTTTGAAACCCAGAATCAGAGTGCTGGGGGTTTTGAACAAATCGTTATAAATGTACTATTTTTTACGTGGATGGAAATAAATAATTTAACATCTTCAAAAATAGATAACCGGATATTTCTTTTGTATTCATTAGTGTTCATTGGTACTTATATATTTTATTTTCTACTCAGAGAGGAGAGAGTACTATCCAGTCATTTCAAGTTTGAAGAAAACACCAAATTCTAAAAAGATTAAAACAAATTTGGGTACGGGCCCTGAGCGATTCTTGCGCTACCATGAATTTTTTATAGTTACGGGCCTGCCAGTAATTAATTGGTAATTAATTAATTTAGATTTCTTTACCTCTGGCCTCAAAATATTTGTCAAGGCATTCCAATTATTAGTGATATTTGGTCCTCCGGAAAGAGTCAAAAGAGAAAAAATAATTAAAAATCGGAACCGGTAGGAATTCACGGAATTCAGACATTTTACCTTGTCTTTTGTTGTGCAAGTCGGATATGTTTCAGCCGGAGTCCCTTCATCAACCTCAAACACAATTTCAGGTGCAGTGTCAAATTCATCAGCACAAAATATGGAAATTGTTAAGTAAAATACGATGAATAATAAAATTAAATGAATTTTCATAATTAAAATTCTAGCAGTTTCGGACTTAAGAATATGAGAGACTAGGAGCGCGCGTGTTGTATGGAAAACACTGGATTACATGGTGAAATTATTGCGAATCATTAGTTCGTATGACGTCGCACGCAGTGATGTATGTCGTTGAAATAAAAATCCTACTGTAGAAAGTCCAGAGCCGTAACTAGGGTGTCACTGGGTGACACCTGGGTGACAGGCCGGTCCGGCCGGAGGCCGGTCCGGATTGGAAAAGGAACTATATCTAACCGGGTTATTGTTAGTGATTTCTCCGAAGTTTCATTACGTATAACTTCAGGTTATAAAAAATCGGCCCTGCGGGGCTTCAATTTAATTTTATAAGTTAATCATCCCTGATTCCACCTTTATAACATGCGATTCTGATGCATGGAATTTATAAGTCATTTCTTTCAGAACTGCTGATTCTGGTGGCCCTTATGTTAGACTAAAATTACATGGACAATTGACTTTCAAAGTTTCAAATGCAACTAAAGTAAAGTACTGTCCCATCGGCTGTAGCCTCCATCATCCCCATGCAATCGTTTCAACACAGTGGAGATAGGAAGTACAAGG
>JAQIXO010001457.1:0-12343 GCA_034700305.1 Protaphorura armata | reverse complement strand
TTTGAATATTCGTGGTATCTTCCAACAAATATGTAGATAACAAGGGAGAAGAGGAGTCCACATAAAAAATCCAATATAATTGCAACCGTCATGAACATTTTTAAGTCATGACAATATCTGATGACAACGACGAGATTCAAAACGGTGTAGGACATCATCAGATTGTTGAGTATAATTAAAATGTAGTCACGGAGAAGAGCATTCACGGAATTTGTAAGAATTTGTAAACACCGAAATGTAAACATTGCTTCTGCTGGTGTCTTGAATCTGTCCTCAATAAAAATGCTGGAACGATTGGCCCTATATATCATGTGGGCATTAATAGAAAGTATTATAGGAAACGGACCTCGCTGGTATTGAACCCGTAACCTTATAAATAGTAGTAATGAATATATAATTACCGCATTTCAGTTGTGAAAAGCAAATAGCTGAAGAGTAATATGATGAGAATAGCTCCAAGTGCGTAAGCCAAAGTCCAACCCATAAGGTCCATATAGAAATCCGGTAAACACATAAGGAAAAGGTTAAATGGAGTATGAGACTCTTTAGGAAAAAGTGAACTGAAAAAAATGGTTGAAGTTGGAAAACTAATATTTATTAATCTTGATAGGAATGGCTGGGCCATGGTAAGTAGCATAAACAGAACGACGACGAGTTCACAACCATTCTTCAATTTTCCATAGTTTTGATTGGAATAACGATCTGAAAATCAGGACTTCAGTTTAGGGCTCCCAATGAGGCGAGACGAGGTACCCCCGTTTCGTCCGGAAAATGATCGAGACAGTCCTTATCGAGACGAGACGAGATGACCCTGTCTCGCCTCGTGTCTCGGCTCGTCTCGTCTCGAAAAACCACGAGACCATACTTTCAAATGGCCCTTACTCGAGACGTGATACCGAGATAAGCGAGATAGGGTCCGTCTCATCTCGTCTCGACTCAGCCGAGACGAAAAATGTTGTCTCACCTCGTCTCGTTGAGAGCCATACTTCAGTTTAATTTTTAATTTTTAAATACATGGTCAGGCAGATTACCCCATATAGTGACTGGGATAGGAATTCTTAATAAAAAGCCCACACCATGTTCATAGTACCCCAGAAACCCCTCTACAAGGTATGGGAGGGAGTCGAACTCTACTCTACCCCTAAACACTATGATGCAACGCCCCAGCTACAAAATTCTATGCTAACTGCTAACTATGTGCATAATTTACCATTTACTGATGTAACGAATCGAATGTATTGATTCGTGCAAAGCTGTATTTCTCTCCCTTTATGTATCGTTACTGCGGTCAAGAAGCAGGCCACTCCATATGTAAGAAAATAAACGCTGTGAAGAATGTAATTTTGAACTCTTAATTGACCTGAGTGAGTCACTTCCCGTACTAAAGAGTAACACAAGTACACTTGATGAATCCAGAATGCAAAAGATGTACATAACCAGTTGGCAATACGAACCTTTGACTTCGTAAAATAAATTCTTTTGTTTTCATCATCCCAAGCGTAGGGGAAAATATTTAAGAAGTGACCATATTTGATGCCAATAATTAACAATCTTAAACAATTTTTACTAATCATGACTGTACTAATGATTGTAGAGAAAAATTGTGGAGAAAGTACACTCTAAGCTGTCTAGTAACTGTGTCTCCGGCTGAAATGTATTTCGAGACTGTCCAAGGATACGAAATGAAATACGTAATGACAGAGAATTGCTCCGAGTCATTTATTATTCAACATAAGATAGGGCGTGTACTTAATTCTTGTTTCATTTTTTTCGACAAAGAACAACAACACAATAGAACCACATATAGTTTCCGAACACAAGGTTCTACCCTGTCTGTACCCAGTAAATTGTGTGTTACCCGTTTACCGCGCGGGTACTCCTTAAATAAATACAAAATAAATAAGAGAACTCATAACAAGTCGAGACCATGGAGAGATGGGTCTATTACTTTCAAAACGTAATTTTTGACAATAATTAATTACAATTACAATTACATGGTATATTTTCTCAAAGTAATTAATTTCAATTACAAGTAATTGGTTATTTCGTTGAAAGAAATTAATTACAATTACGTAATTGTAATTGAATTTTCAATTACAAAAGAAATTATTGGTAAGAAAACATTCTCAAAGTATTGTAACCTGATTAGACAAGTGAAGTCTCACTCGGGAGATAAAGTTCTATTAAACAATGCAAGCCATTTCAACTGCAGTGTTTGTGAGAAATCGTTTTTCGCTTCTCAGGATGTGAGAAAACATAAGAGTACTGTTCACATTCACACCAAACAGAAATTTAACCCTTTAAGTTGTGTACAAATGTGGGATTTGTGGCAAATCCTTTGTTTCACTCATATTTTTCATACTTCACACGAAACTACATGGCAAGAGCAAGAGGAAGACAACCAATTACAAATGTAAAAATTGTTTCAACCGTTATTTTAATTTTGAACCTTTGAAAATTCACTGTCAAACACACAAGGGATAAAAATGCACACATGTGTCACATTTGCGAAAAATGTATTACAATAGCATGACTTTGTCTCGAACACATGAAATATCACAAGGGGAAAAAATCATTCACTTGCATCATTTGTGACAAACCATTTTGGACGAGGCGGCATTTGAAAAGACATTTGGTTGTACACTCAAGAAAAATGGACAAAGATGTTTCAATTGGTTCATTGTAGTTACCTTTAACATGATAATTCACACCTAACATGTATATATTATACGTATATACAAAATGTTTCAGACATTGGACAAAATAATTCTAGCTACTAGACATCCGTAAAATCTATAGGCCGCTGGGGGTCTCCTAGTAGCTACCGATCGTTGCCCTGCAAAAAGAAATAATTGGCTTCACAAGGTGGTGCAATTAAATTTACTAATGCGTAAATTTCGAGTGTACGACTTTGCGCATGTGCACCACCCTGTCCCATTTTCAGCCGAAACAGGTCATTGCCCTCGTGAATGACAAACAAATAATCAAACCCCAGGAGCCCCACGTGCCTATAGATTACGGACGTCCATTAGTAATTTTGTCTCTGCCTGGCCTGTCTTAAATTTTATTTATAGAATTCCTCAATATATTTGAATTCGGATCTATCGTCCAAACGGAATGCTTACTTTACTGATTAGTTCGTAAAATAATCATACGTAAAATAATTGATTAATGCAGGTTCACTGGTAATTATGTCTATTTAGATTTCAGACACGGATTTAGTGTTGTTACTTTGCAATAGTTATTATGCCATGGATAATTAGAATGTAAAATAACTAACTACAAGTATAGTTGAGTAATGATTCAACTTTACGATTAAAATTAGGTTTTCCCTCATTTTGCCTACGAGATATGATTATAGTTTGTTGACTTTTACTAGTCTACGAAGAGATCCAGTGAGCAGTGATATCCCGTTTTGTAATAATTTCAATAAGTGACTTTTTTTTATGCTACTCTGGTTGTGGTTTGTTCAAATAATTAATCGAAAAAACGATCAAATAATTTATGTCACAAATCACATTTACACTATTTCGCATCGGTATTGGAGTATGTAATAGCTTCGTTCGAGTAATTTTTCGTGCAAAGCTGGGTGGCTCTTGGACGTGAAGGAAGCGCGCGCATGCCTTCTCTCCCGTATGAGTATATAATTTTCCAGCACCCAGGGTTAAATTGTTTAGTCACATTACACACCTAGCCTAATTTGTTTTTCTCTTGTATGAGACAATTGGCCATCTCTTAGAGCGGCAGTTCGAATAAACGATTATTCACAACTACATTAATATATTTACATAGTTTGCTGTCGTAATATATAATCAGTGAGGATTGAAAGATTAAGTTCGTTCGATGAAAACTTCCGTTGGCACGCCTTACATGAGTAATATTTCTCTCCAGTGTGAATTCGTAGAAGAACTTTTACATTGCATTAGATTGAGAAACAAATGCGGTGGAACAAATACTGTACTTATACGGTTTCAACTTAAGGGTAAACTCTCTATGATTTTAAGGTTCCCTTTCACAAAATGCCGAGTTATCGAATTTTCTAAATTAAGACAGATCACTACATTTGAATTTGAAAGGGAACCTTAATTTGAGCTGGCGGTCTTCTCGGCAATGCAAACCAAAGCTTTTCCCCCCGTTTTCAACCAGCCCTGAATGCATGAGCCAGACATTGCCAGAGAATCACAACAGCCGTAGGGAGACTTAACCTTAATGTGTGTGACAGTAATATAAATATTTTACTCAGAAATATTTGAAAAACCAGACAAACTTGAACGCACTGGTTTGAATAGGTTTATTTTTTTATATTGAACTTTACTTATTGGTATTCCATCTTCTGTAGGTCAAATTGGTATCATCCAACCATTCACTAATGATAGTGACCCTGACTTAAACGGCAAATGTGAAAATACAGGACATTCCCGAAAAAGCGCAGTAATGTTTGCTAATTTTTTGTGTAGTTACGAAAAGTTACATTGTAAGCAGACGTACCAAACCGTGGAAATAACCAAACATTACTGCGCTTTTTCGGGAATGCCCTGTATAATTTGAGTTTCACGCACGCATTTCAAGTTTACGTTTTTTTACAAGATTCATTGGAACGAATTTGTTGTACGCAAAGCTAAGTACCCACTAATTTTGCATTGTCATTAAGAATCCTCAAGTGGACTACTTCGACGTAGATTAAAACAATTCAATGAAATGCCATATATATTACTGTAATAAATATTTCAGACTAAAAAGATTGGGGGAATATGTATTGAAAAAAAAAATCTATTCTTTGGAAATATATTTTTATCTGTTTGTCTTTAGGGTTTGGGTTTTCAGGTAAAAGGAGGATGCGTACGTTTACACACGCATACATGTAAGAAATTCATGGATTCCTGAGCTGAGCCGACAATGGAACCACTTCAACCCTTTCTAATCTGAAATTTGTGTCATAAATAGATAAAGGGTTACTGGTTTGCAGTTTAGAGGATGACTACTGTTTAAACACTATCGCCGCAGTACAAAACAAAATCTCCCTACGATAAGTTCTCCTACAAGAGTTTTACACTGAACATTCATTTTAATATTTTATTTCATTATTAAATAATAATTTCGTTCAGGGTTCAGTTTGAGATTGAAAATAATCAAAAGGAAAAAAGTTTTTGAATAATTTGGAAATGTCATCAATGAATCAATTGAAAAGTGAAGGAGGAGGTCCAGTCCGAGGCAGTTCTAATAACGTGAACGAAAATGTCTACGTGGAACCTCATGATGTCAAGGAGTAAGGAATAAATTATTTAAAGCATTAAATCCACAGTACTTTTCCACAGGATGTACAGGGTGGTTCATAATAAGCTTCTTTCCACTAACCCTCACTCACAACCGAACCAGGGAGGAAAATTAACCCCGAGTACTTTGTAATTTGTAACTTTATTAAGGAACTGCATGGATGTCGTACGAAATTTCAAAAAAAGAATAAGAACTCATTTGATCTTAAATAACAAACATGTTCGTCCTTCCCTGGAGATGATGAATTATAGCTAGCAAATACAACTTAAGGGTTGACTCGGTAAATAGTTGGTGTCTGGAATGAATGTGAGACCAGGAGCAGATTGTATTGAAAATGTTGCATCAATATTCAATACTCTCCTGGTTTTTCAGACTTTTTCTTCGTTGGACAGGACGAGAGGTGTATGTAAATGTAAATGTTAGGGCTCAACCTGAATAGAACACAACACAGCACAAGCAATCTCTCAAACGATTACATGCACATGGAAATGCAAACTCTACCTCAACAGTCAATTCCAATCAGATTAATTTTAATTTTCATGCAATGCTTATTTTTGGATAATGAGGGAACTGACTTTAACTTTTTGACCCTTCCTTCTCTCTGACATCGACTGTGGCTGCTCACTTGGACGACTCCGTTCCGTGCATTTCTAAACTCAGAGACCAAGCTGAGATTTGTTGTTATTATTTTAAATTATTGAGACCTCCATACTGATTAATTTATTGTGATTTTGTGACTGTGAGTGTTTTAGACTCGAGAGTATAAACTGAAAATATTTATTATCTATTTATTTACAAACAATACTTGACGAAATGGACTCAATTATTACTGACCATGACAAGCACGTCAAGTTGTGAGTTGCTTATTATTATAATTATAATTACAAAATTCGCATGAAAATATTTCCAAATAAAATTAATAAATTGATTTACATAGTACATAGACGCTACAGCTTATATTTTCTCCTCAACGAGCATCAAAATATTTAAAGCTTTTTAAAGATTAAAGTTATGTTACGTATTACCTGATGCCAATCGGCAATCCAAGGGACTGGAATGCTCAACTAGAATTCACTACTACTATGTTGAAAAATTAACATAATTTCAACCAGTCATCAGTCATGGTGTTTTTCCATTCGATAATTCAATTACGATAACTCAGAAAATGTACTTTTTGCAGTAGTGAAGTATGAAATCATTTAAAAAATTTGGAATCTCTTCTAGAATAATAGAATTTTATGAGAATAAAAACCATTCAAAGCCGATGCGATGATCTCAAGCGCTTCACTTCAATGATTGAACTTGAAGCGAGCAGCGCTGCATAGGGCACGCACACTCAATAAAAATAATAAATAAATCATTTCAACGACTGATTCCTATGCGATTCTTATTAAATTGAGTTTGATTGAAAATCTATTTTACTCTTCATTTTGAGAGTATAGCATAGCGTAACCAGCAGAGCTCTGTGTTATAAAATTGTATCCAAATGTGAATCAGAGTCGGAGTCGACTTCACCACACCACCACTATACAGAATTAGCTCAATTGTATTTTGATCAGCAGTATGAGTTAATTGTGTCAAACTAATATGTATGGACATAGGATACATTATTTACGTGTCCATGAAATAAAGAAAAAAAATGTATGGCGGATGAACTCAATGCCCCTTTGTTCTCCGCCCAAAATAAAATTTCCAGGCATATTTTAGTAATTTTTAACTAATTCGTGTCATTTTGATTTTAAATAGAATTCGGGAGAAACTCGTGAATGCAAATTTGGAGCGGACTGAAGAAAAAGAGGAAATGAGGAAACTTCAGGTAAAATAATATGTATAAATGTATAAAAACAATTTTGCGATCTTACTAGATACTGCCTGCCTTAACATCATTGATAAGAACTTGACAACATAATTTTATGCTTTTACGTCCAAGAAAAGTGCAAATTCCGTTCCTAACTTTTGTTTTACTTTTGAAACGCAGGCTACAGTGACCGAAAGGGATGAAACAATTGAAGAACTCCGAGAAGAAATAGAGTCTCTCAAAAAGTGGAAATTGGAAGTAAGTGGGATATTGAACGTACCGAGAAGAGTACGATACCAGTGCCCAACCTTATTGCCAATTCCACCTCCTGCTGCACCTCGTATCGGATACTTTTGGACTAGTAGTAACCCGACACTTCTAACAGACATGGTATGCTAATTTTATATTAGACTCGTTCAAAATGCCAGCGAAGACCTGTGAATAGAAATATCCTAGAAACCCACCAGGAGTCAAGGAGGTGAAACAAATCAACATTGTTTCTACATTTTACAACACCATCTGTTTAGTCGTTTGTAAAAATGAAATTCACACCTCTTTGTCTGACTTCTGACATAATTTTGAATAATTGGTTTTTAAAATGTCTTAAGCACAGGAATATGGTGGCGGAGTGGGAGTGGTACAGGTGTACAGATCTCTCCCGCTGTGCTGAGGTTCAATTCCTCAGGTCTCCCCCGGGTTGCTTTAAACAGGGTTTCCTCCACCGGTTTTTCCTACATGTAAATCTGTAGGCCAAATGGGAAGTAACCCAGACACATGAAAAGACACTCGAAAATGCACTAGATGTTGATTCAGCCTCTGTCGATTAATTAATGTCAATTAATCAGTGTATTTTTTAAATGTCTTAAGTACAGTTGGAAAAGTAGCATTTCCGTAAAGGCAGTGAGTATTAATTGTTGAATAAATTTTTCTGTTAGACTAGGTATATAGATACTAGGCTTGATTGGCATGTTCGGCCATGAGAATTAGTGTTGTAGGCAGAGTCAAAATTTGGAGTACCTAGAAGCCAGTACGTAGGTTTCCAATTTGAGTTAGTCGTTTTTACAACCTGCTTCTACAGAGTATTACCGTTTTACCAGATTCCTGAACTCAAGCCATTCGTCAATGGCCCGGTTCAGGTGAATGCGAAAGGTGATGGTGGATCCGGGACTACTGCGACAGAGAATGCAGATGGAGGTGGACCTAGAACTATGACTGGAAATCAAAGTGGAACTGAGTCTGGAGCGGGGACTTCTTCTGGTCTGTCTGGACTCCAGGAACAAAATATACCAGCTAACACGGAATTAAATCCAGAAGACCCGTTACAATTAAACAATCATCCGGGATTCAAACTTTTATTTGATTCTCTCATTAAAGCTCTCCCGTAAGCCCTCTGCATTGAAAATTTATATTTGACATAAGTTGGACTTGATTGAGAATCTAGTCCAACTTTTAGAGACACCAGCTTCTGATTTGGGTGTTCTTCTTGGACACCGCACCGTAGTCGTGCAACGAAGTCCAATTGCATTGAGTATTGAGTCCGCTTTTGAATTTGATTGAGTAGTGTACACCACTTTTCAAATGCCATCCGAAATAAAATTTAGAGAAATAGTACAAGCACAATCATAGGAATTGTGTCCAATATGAATTGGTGGAAATGGACACCGGAATTTGTTGAGTTTAGTAAAATTGATTCATTATTGATTGTCGTTAATAATAAAGTTGATTGGGCAAAGATAGGTACTTCCGCAATTGTCGCGGATATATCGTACGCGAAGACAATCATGAACATTTAGCTAATCGAAGAATTGAAAGTCTAACAAATCAGAATAAAAATCTTACGATTAGTGCCCAACTTTCTTGTTCAGGCGAATTGTAATATTCCGATACCACCTATAATTTCCCGAGATAATTTGACAAAATTAGATAAATTTTGATTGTGAAATTGGAATGAATTCCTACGTTTTCAACGTTAAAGACGCTCACCTTGCTTCCACGGCATTCACTTTTAAGTTTTAGTGACCTCTAAAAGATAATTGGCTGATAACTGATCAACTCATAACAGAGAACTGAAACTCAACAAAACATATGTGATATTTTATCTAATCCAAGTGCATTCACTAGGATGAGATTTATTTTTTTGTCGAATATGTAGTTCACACAAGATAACATGTGGGCATTTGTGTGCGAGTGTTTATCTATTTGTTCTGTTAGTTATAGCAGTATAATAATATCTCTTATATTTTTTTAGAAATCTTTCTCCAAATGGACAAAACATTCAACAAGAGAAACGTGTTCTGGATGATTTAGAACTGGACCCACCAAAGAAGCCCAAACCTGACGGGGACGATAGTGATGAATCATGAAGGAAGCCTAAAGAATTTTGAAACTGAACTGATTCATTCTGACCTCGTTAATTTTTAACCTGTGTTCTTCGGCAAGTTTCACCAACCTTAAATTCTGTACCCTTCGACCTGCAGCCTAGTTATTTTTATGTGAAATAGTGTAACCAATTACATATTATTCTGCCACATGAGTGGTGCGTTCACACCTCCCCTTACAATTGCACATTGTGTATAACTCCTGTAATGAAACATTTACCATTGTCCTCGGTAACTTGTTTTATATGTCTGTATGGAGGAGATGTCAAATGCTGGAATTCTGTTTTTAACTCTTAAGCTAACAAGGGAAAGCCGTGGCATGACCACGAGGATCTTAGTACGCGTTATTTATTTTCGGGCGCCCACAGTGCCCAGTACCCTGGCATGCCCTGAGTAGGATTTGATAAGTATTTTCGTGTAAAAGTGAGTACCCTAAACTTTAATTAAACTTATTTAAGACTTATTTAATTAAACAACATCAATAACACTATTTATAATTTTGTTTAACCCACGATATTTTCGTAAACATTTTTTTTAACCAAAAGCATGTTTTGTAAAAAAAATTGTCGGCAGTATTCTGTGTCTTAGGACAACCTTCAACGGAAGGCAGAGTTCTTTAATAAAGGAAAATTCTCTCTCAACAAAAGTAATTGTGAAAAAGTAATTTCATTTACAAACTACAGTTACAATTACAAGCATCATCAAAGTATTTAATTGTAATTACAAATTACATGCAAAAGTTCGGTGTAATTAATTACACCGCAAGTGGCAATTGAGGGGCGAAACCCCCGTGCGGGGAGGAGTGAGGGGGTGGAACCCCCCTAGGGGCTCCCCCCTATAAAGTCCACTTAAAAATTCTAGAACAAATTTTTTTTTGCATAAGACACTTTGAAAAATTCTCAACACAGGAGTGCATGGGTTCTCCATGATATATGATATACGACTCTGTCGATTTTTTAAAACGTTTTTTTTTAAGTTGCGCCGTAAGAACCCTAATTAATTACAATTACAATTACGCAATTGTGATTGTAATTATGTAATTGACCCAGGTCTATATGTTCACTGCTTATAACGTCAGTCGAATGCTAACTGGAACACAGAGTAGCGTTGTAAAAACCCCGGGTATCTATTTAAGCACCCAAAGCACCCGGGTATATACCCGGGTGCTTATGGGTGCTTTGGGTGTTTAAAACGCTAATCCCGGCTAGTGTTCGTGTATCGGCTACCGGGGCATTTTAATACATAGGCTCTTATGGAAAGACGTTGGATTTGACCCGGCTAGTATTCGAGACCCGGTTACTATTCGGAACCGGTTTTACGATACTTTCACTTCACCTAGTATAGAGCCATGAATGCTGAACGATTTTCGTCACTTTCATTTTTTTATACCCGCGGGTGCAAAAATAAGCATCTTGGTGGGTATATACCCGGGTGCTTGGGTGTTTACACCGCTAACACAGACAATGCCTACGATGTGTAAGGACTTAAAGTCACAGCGCACCACCAGTACACTGAGAAAGCGTGCACGCTGACGCTGACCAAAAACCAAATGAAGAGAGAGAGAAGAGAGTCTCAAGACAAATAACTTTTTAAATTCGTCTAATCCGTGGACACCATAAGCCTCGGCACCAACAAAAATGTAATTCAAAATTTCAATCACAATTTCAATTACTTTGACAATTACATTGTACCAACTTCTCAATTACAATTATAATTACAGGATGAAGGCAAAATACAGGATGTATTTTAATTACAATTACAATTACTTTTCCCGGAGGCAAATGTAATTAATTACAAGTAAATTAATTACTTGTAATTGAAACTACGTAATTCAAATACTTGTAAAGTGTAATTGACCCAAACCTGTACGAAACGATGTAGTAATTTGAGTATGCATTTGCAATAGTAAGAGATTTATTGACCACCCTGTAGATTTTTGTTCTCATGATTATGGGGTAAGTTGAGACCACTATCTTATTCCAATTTCATCGTCTGATTCAGAGTGGGCGCGGAAAGTGCTCAATTTTTGAAAAGCAAATTCCGTCCGGAAGTGTGAATTGATTTTCTAATTTTTCTAACCCAAATTCCATTAAACTTTTTCAAAACTTTCTTACTTTATTTAAAAAATCAAGACAATCAAATGGAAATAATTATGAATACGAGTACGAATACGAAAAGGACAGAGTCAGATCAAAATCGGAAACTATTGACTGACATTGGACAGATTGAAAAAAATGAAGCATGGACACAAGATGAACTTCAAATCCAAAAAATTCAGAAAACGATTACCAATACCAGGTAAACATTACTAATATTTATGTAGGTAAAGGTAAATTATTCATTTTCTTCTGAAAAAAATAAAATATGAAATGATATAAAAATGATTTAACTTTTGTAGTGGAAAATTTGGACCGTGAATGGGCAATTGACTTCTGGTCGGACAAATCGAATAAATATTTTCAATTCAATAAAGAAATAATTTAATTTTACATACTTCTGGATGAGGTTCTTTTAAACATAAAATATTACATTTAAATTACTTACTTACTTACTTAATACTACTGGCATGACACTGCCGTTTCATTACACAATAGTGGGGTGGGGATCGATTCCCCTACTTTGGACTAAACAACATCTCACGGTTTAGATATTTCAGCTAAAATATTTTTCTCCTTCCGATAATCCGAAAGCTCAATGAATGAATAGATAATCCGATTTCGTTATTCATTCATGAGAAATTATTCAACATTTAGAAATGTAATGGTTTACGGTTTGAAATTCATTTTGATAGAAATCCTCTTTTTTTAAACTTTAATTAATTAAAAGTTTTTTTCTATTAGTCAGTTGTTCAGTTGCTCTAGACATTTTAAAACATGTTTATTTTGTTAAATAT